>SOZI01000020.1:0-185523 GCA_006352295.1 Rhodotorula diobovata | reverse complement strand
CTCCCCCGCATTGCCTGCGAAGCCGCGCCGTCGTCGAGGCCGAGCGCTGATTGGTCTCTCTTGCTCCCTCGGCAGGTGGATCGTAGTGTCGGAGCCGTCAACCAAGATGTTGCACGCTGTCAAGCGAGTCACGGTGTCGAAGAGGCTCGCGACAAAGCTCGAGTTCACTTTGCCCAAGGGCCGCCACGAACTCAAGCTGCTCGCCATCTGCGATTCGGTCATTGCAGCGGACCAAGAACTCGACATTGCGCCGATCGACGTCGCAGAGGCGCAGGACTCGGACGACGACGACGACGACTCGGACGACGCCATGAGCGAGTGAGGAGGAGGAGGAGGAGGCCCTCCCTCTGGGGACTTGTGTGTGTAGACGGTGCTCTTCTCTCGAGGGTCGTCGAAAATTGTGTACCAGCTGTCAACCGTTTTCCTGTCTCGTCCCAGTGGGTCTCTCTGTCCCAGCCGAGAGAGCGGAGCGGAGCGGGCGAGCAAGCGAGCAAACGACCTCGACCCCGACGCGGTCGGACCTCCTCCTCGAGCGCGCGTGTGATCATGAGCAGCTTGCGGACCAGGTGCGGCAGAGAGTCACGGTCGCGGTAGAAATGACAAGCAACAAACGAGGCAAGGCACTGCGAGGCGCACAGAAGCAAACATCGACCCCCCCCCCTCCGCTCAGATGTTGCGCTCCTCGGGCGGGCGCCAGGGCACATTGAGGACGCGGAAGATGTCGCGCTCGGTCTTGATACCCTTGACGAGCGTGCCCTCGGTCAGTTTGAGCCCCTGACGGTCGCGCGCGACATCCTTGTACAGTCCCCGCTGGTTGAGCCGATACCCGTGCCGGCGAGCTTTAAGGCGCAGGCTCCTATTGAAATGACTGCCCGAGCTGAAGTAGATGAGCGCGGCGGGCATCTCGTGCCACGGGACGCCTGCGAGGGTTTGACGAATCAGCACGAGGCGAAAGAGCTCGAGAGGGCTAAAGCGGGAGCGCACCGAGGATGTCGATGCGGCGCATCTTGGCACCCTCGCGAGGGACCTTGCACAGACCGTTGATCCTGCAGCCATACGCGGAGGTCAGTGAGTGGCATACGGGCTGAAGAGGAAGCGCCGACGTACTTGGCGTCGAGCGAGTTGGCGTCGTTGGGCAGAGACAGCTCGAACTGAGCGATGCCAGCCTCCTTCATCTTCTTCCACAGCTTCTTGACGAGGCCTTTGCGCGTTCGCACATCAAGTCAGCAAGCAAAGTTGGGAGAACCACGAGGAAGAGCAAATGCGCACCCTCGTGCGTCTTGCCGTCGCTCGGGTCGCGCGTGACGAGGAGGTCGATGTCGCCAGACGAATCGGCGCCGCGGCGGTACGAGCCCATGCAGTCGACTTGGAGCTTGGGGTCGATCTCGCGCGCTGTGAGCGAGGGTGTCGCCAAACGGGCGCGTCAGCGACAGTGACAGAAGAAGAGAATCGCTGGTGACGTACCGAGCTTCTTGACCGCCTCGACGATCTCGGTCACCTCTGCCCGCGGAATCCGGTCCAGCAGGTCCTCGTAGTACTCGAGACCAATCAAGACCGCGCGCCGCGTGATGCCGTATCGCTTGGGGTCCCCGCGCAGGTCGTCAATCGAGCGCGCGCCCTTGGCGTAGAGGTCCTGCGCCGTCTTGCCGATGCCGTAGAGGTCTCCAAAGAGTTTCTGTGCCTTGTCTTGCTCGGTCTCGTACATCGAGAGGCGGCGGTGCGTGCCTGCGGCAGCGCGGGTTGAGCGCGAGTCAGGCGGGCGTCCGAGTCTTCGGCAGGAAGGTACGAGCGAGAGGGACGCACCGGTGCGGATGATTTCGATGATCTTGTTCGCGAGCTTGTCGCCGATGCCTCTGATCTTGACAAGGTCGCGGCGTCTCTCGAGCTTTGTCTTGTAGCCGCGCAAGATGTTGGCCGCCCTCATGTGGCTGCGGATCCGAAACTCGTCCTTGTCGACAATCTTGGGGATCAGGCCCGCGAGGAGCTCGAGCTGCGCAGAGGCGCGAGGGCAGAGTCAGCTCAGCAAGACGGGCTGACGAGAGAGCCAGGCGAGCGCACCGTCTTGGCCGACCGCTCGTTCGGCCCCTCGCGGTGGGCGCGGTTCGCATCCGGGTTATCGCACGCCCAACCCTGCCAGGACGAGTTCCCTCAGTCAGCAAGAAAAAGCTTGACAGAAGCAGGGGAAGGGAACGCACCTTGGCGGGCCTCTTCTTCTTCGGGTCGAACGACTCCTCGTCGAGCTCGCCGTCGCTGTTCTCGTGATCAGTGGCGTTGTCGTCCAGGTCACGGGTCGACAGAGCAGCGTTGGGGTCTTCGCCAATCAGGTCGAGCGCCGACACCTCGTTCAGCTTGTCGACCGCCTCGGCGCCGAGCGTCTTGATGATGTCGTTCTCCTCCTCGAGGCCTTCGTAGACGAACAAGCTCGCCGGCAACCCTCCCGTCGGGGTCGGGTCGGCGTCGTCGCCCCCACCGGTGCCGTGCATGCGAGTGCGGTCCGGATCATCGATCGGGTCGCTCGAGTCCTCGGGGCCACCGCCGCCGACCTCGGGCTGCTTGTCCTTGCCCTTGGAGCGCTGGGGGATAGACGAGGCGGCGGTCGACTGCGAGCGTGGCAGATCAAAGTAGCCCGGTGCTGGCGCCTCGCCTTCGGGCCAGTCGTCGGGGCCGAGCGGGCTGCGCAACGCCGGAAAGAAGTCAGCGCACTACGCCGACGAGCGATAACAGAGCGGAGGTCCACGCACGAGACACCGTCCATGGGCTCGTCGTCCTCGACATCACTCTCCCTCTGCGTGTCCTCGTCCGCATCGCCGTCGGCGTCCCTCGCGCCTGGCCGCCTGCTTCTAGACGGGTCCTCCTGCTGGCGCTCCTTCCTCCTCTCGCGCTCTCGCGCCTTGGCCTTCCTCCTCAGCTCAGCCTCTAGCGCTCGCTCTCTCTCCTGCAGGCGCCGCGCCCCCTCGCGGTAGTCGCCTGGGAGGACGAACTCGCCCTCGTCGACTCTCGCGCGCGCATTGACGCACGCGCTGATCCACTTGAACTGGACGACCTTGACGTACGGACCGAGCTCGTCGGGCCCGATGCCGCCGCTCGCAGTGCCGAGGCACGAGAGGACCTTGTCGTACGAGAGCTTGTGCCGGCCCTGGGCAGGCTCGAGCGGGATGACGTGCGTCGTCCACTGCTCAGTCTCGGCTCGCGTGGCGAGTGTGTCTGACGCTGTCGCAACCTTGTCGTCGCTGACGTCGAACGGCGGCGGGACGAATTCGTCGGGCTTGACCAGTGTTGCGCCGTTGCGAGCCGCGATCCCCATGTTGAGCCGCAGCGCCTCGACGAAGCGGTTCTTACGCGGCGCCGTATTGGTCCAATCGTCCGTGTTGATAAATACGATGCGGCATCCGTCGAGAATGCGCGGACGCGTGGTCGGCGCGCGCTCAAACTCGGCGAGGTGGTCGACGAAGGTCGCGATCGTCGAGAACTGGGCGAGGAGCTTCTGCCGGTTGAGCTTGTTGGCGTCGTCGACCGCCTGATCGAGCGTGCGAGAGAGGCGCGCCTTCTTTGCCGAGCGTCCGCGGCCTTTGGGCGCGCCCTCTTGCTCGACAGGAGCGGCGGCTCGCGCTGCAGCGCGGAGGCGGCGACGCAACTCAGCGCCCGTCGCGGCGCGCACCGCCGTGCCCTGACGGCGGATAGGCGGGCTGCTCGCCTCAACCATGACCTCGTCGTCCTCGTCGGCATCCGCGTCCGTCGAGAGCTCGACGACGTCGCGTGGACGCTTGGCGGGGCGGCCGGGCGGGCTCGTCGGTCCTGCCGCCGCCGCGTCCTCTTCGTCCGACGACGACGACGTCCGCTCGTCGCTCGAGACCATCGCCTGTTCGTCGCTGGCCGAAGAAGCCGGCTGTTCGAGTCTATGGGACTGGGCAGCGGGACCAGGAGGTTCGGGCGGAGATGTGGGCAGGCGGCGGGCCTTGCGTTTCGGCGGTGGAGGAGGCGGCGGGCGTGCATGAACCTTCTTGGTTGGCGCGACACGTGCTCGCGCGCAAGAGAGACCCCGGGCGGCGTCTTGCTTTGCGAGGAGCTCCTGCTCTTCGTCGCTGTCGAAGGGGCCTCCGTCGATCGGGAGGAAGAGCGGGTGGACAGGGTAGAGCGATTCCAGCCTGACGAGCTGGTCTGCGAAGCTGGGCTCTGGCTCGAGCAAGTGGGCGAGCGAGCCGAGCGGAGCCATGGTCGTCGCGCGTCAACTTGAAGTCGTCGAGAAGAGGGAGTTGTGTGCACGGCGTCGGGCGTTGCGCGGACCGGGTGGAAGTCCGGGCCGCAGCCGTAGCTGTACGAGCTCTGCGCAGGGTCGCAGTACCGTGCAGGTGCGAGGTCGAGGTGAGAGGGAATTCCTCTCCTCGCCCCCACATCGCTGCCAGCCTTGCCTCTCCTTCGCCCACACCCACGGCTCGGACTGGCCACAGTCGGAGGTTGTCGGATCCGCTGGCCCTTGAGCAGCAGCCGCGATGGCACCACATACCACCCACTCGCCTTCCCTGTCGCCGCCAGCTCATCAGTGCAAACTCCCGAGATCCATTTGGCCCGACTCTCAGACACCCCGACGGGCTGCGACCGAATCGCTAAACGACAACGGAGCTCTCGCGAGAGCCGGGCGTGACCTTGCGCTGTTTACCGAGCGGGCCGGGTAACTGACGCCCTCGTGCGGCTCGCGCTCACTCCTCGACAGCGCTAGCTGCGTTCGATGCACTGGAGACGCTCGTCGCGCACGTTGCCGGGACATGCAGCGCCGCTTGCTCTGCTTGTACGATCACCCAGAGTCCTGCCTCGGACACGGTCTGCGTGTGCAAGTTGCGTCTTGACAGGCGACTCGTTTCACCAATGCCCCGGCTCGACCTCTCCGAGCTCGACACAGGACCACAGGTCCCCTCCCTCCTCCATGCCGACCTGAGCGTACACCCGACGCGCAGCCGCGTTGCCCGGCTCGACAAACAGACAGACCTCGTCCTTGCCTCCGAACCGAGTCGTCTCCTCCTCCGTCTCCCCCTCGAGCGGCGTCCGCGCAAAGTCGAGCGCAAGACGCGGCGCCTCGACGAGGTGCGCGCGCACGACGGCGCTGACCATGCGCTGCGCGACGCCTGCGCCGCGGTGCGATGGCGCGACGAAGACCATCCGGATCGCGCAAGTCCGCATCGTCGGGCGACCCGTCTGGACAAAGCCGACTGGTTCGGCCTCGTGGCCCTCGCAGGGTGGCGCACGGTAGACCCAAAAGGCGCCGCGGAGAATCATGGCCCTCGTGTGCTCGACGAGACCGTCCGGCGAGAAGCGCGGCGCGGAGGGGTGGTTGCCGTAGAAGGTGACGAGGAGTTGGCCGATCTTGTTGAGCTCGGCAAGTGAAAGTTGCGCGACGTCGCGAATGCGTGAAAAGGAGTGGCCGTCGGGCAAAACGACGGTAGAGGGTGCGGAGCGAGTCGACATGGGGATGATGGTCATCGACGGGCTGGGCTTGCGCGGATGCGGCCACGAAGCGAGGAATGCATCGACGAGGGTTTGAGGTCCGCACAGGCTGCGGAGGAGCCCAGGCGCCGACGAAAAAGGGGCAACGGTGAGGAGGTGCTGGACGAGAGGCGGGATGGAAGGGAGGACGGCCGCGAGGTCGGAGGATGCAACTGGGGAGACGATCTTGCTCTGCGACCAGCCGAGCTTGGTGAAGATGAGACTGTTCACGAACAGGTCAGTGCGCGCTTCAAGCTTCAAGCCAGCTGCGCGCGAGGGCGGAACGAGTGCGCACACCAATCTGTCGCCCTGCCACACTGTCACGAGCACCTCGGCGTCTTGGTCCGGCTTGTCATTGTCGCCAGGAGCCTTGTCTGGGCTAGGTGCCGGCGGCGAGAAGGGCTCCAGCCAGCGGGCAAAGACAAAGCCCAGGCAGTGATTCGTGCGAACGCTGTCGGCGTCGGGCTGTCCTTCGATCGCGCGCAAGAGGTCGAGCGCGGAGGAGTGGGCCACGGTGCGGCTGGCCATGTCGAGCAGTGCGTGGTGGGAAGCTGAGCCACGGCCGGTGGGCAGCAGCAGCAGCGGCCCGCGGAGAGTCGACTCAGAGGCGTCTCGTCGCCGTTGACTCGAGCTGAGCAGCAGAGGGGCAGGGCACCGGTAGCGTGCGTCGCGAGAGGCCAGAGAAGAGAGCTTGGCACCCGTCGTTGCCACGACCGGAGAGAGAGAGAGGCCGGGAGAGTGCATGCGGTCGACTTGGACGACACGCACGCGCGCGGGCCGACCCCTTCTTGTTCTTCTGACATTCCCTCGTGCGTCAAATTTTCCCCTTACCTCGGTCCAGCGCCTGCTCTTTACTGACCCGAAGTGTCCACACCACGCCTCAACAGCTCCCAACACGGCCCAGCGCCCTTGAGTCGGCCGGCGGAAGCGAGTGGCTACGGCCTTGCGTGGAAGCCGGTTGGCGTCGCGCTCGACCCTATCCGGAGGAGCAGAGCGTCCAGACCCACGTTAATCACTCAACGCGGGTGCAAAAACCCACCCCGCACGAGCTTCAAGATGGAGTCGACACTTTGCCTTCAGCGGGTGAACGAGGTTGGAGGGAGGCCGGAGGGGCACGAGGAGGGCAGGGAGGCCGGGCTCCACTGCAGCACTTCCCCGCAGGGCCGTCTTCAGCTGACCTTGCAATGCTTTTGTGCACGTTGCAACGCTCAGAGGCCGCGAGGAAGCGTCACGGTCGCTCGTTTGTCGTCGTGTTGCCGTCGCGCGGGACCACGCTCAACTCGCCCAATGCTCTGCCTCACAGGCCTGCTTCGTTGAGAAAATTGCACAGCGTACGTTACAGCGCAAGCAGCATGGACAGAACAGGGCGTACAGCTGAAGCGAGCGCCGCGTGCCGCCTCCGCGGGCGCTGTCCTCAAGCCTCCCTCGCGCGCCCGACCAACCTACTCCACCTCAAGCCTCGTCCACCTGCATCTGCTGCGCCTGCGCCTGCGCGAGATCGACAGCTTGCGGTACCACCGCAGAAGACGCTGCGCCGTCTCCACTCGACCCCGCCGCGGCTGCCGCCGCGTCCGCCGCTGCCTGCATCGCCGCCTGCACCGCATTGCCTCCTCCTCCGTTCGCCTGCCCGTTGACCGGCCCGCCCGCCGCCATCAGCGCGCGGTGCTCCTTCGCCGCGTCGCCCTCGCCGGCGATCCCGTCGACGGGTCGCTCGCCGTACTCGACGTGCGACGCGGCCGCGACGGGCTGATCGAGCGCCGCGAGCTTCTGCGCGTCGAGTTGCCGCAGGAAGAGCTCTGGAGCGGCGGGGTCCGCTAGGGGGTAGGATGGTGGTGCGAGGATCGAGGGAGGCGCGTTTGGGTTGGACGAGGTGGATGCGGCGGAAGTGGAAGAGGCGAGGGAGGCAAGGTGGGCGGCAGAGGAGAGAGCGTAGGGGTTCGTCGGCGCGACGGTGCTTTGTAGCCGGTCGTACAGGATCCTGCGGGACACCCAGTGCCGGGTCAGTCGCATGCTCGGCAAGCTTGCACGCACGCCGACACGCGAGAGAGTCCGAACCGAGATGGGTGACGCACGCCCGCTCGATACGCAGCCGCTGGATGGCTTTCTTGCTCTTCACGATCTTGACCGAGAGCTTAGTGTTGTCCTGCACGGTCGTCGATAGTCAGCACGGTCGTGACGAGGAGCTCGACGGCCTGGTGGGGGAACGAAGGAGGGCGAGGGACGGACCTCTTCAATCTCGAGGACCTTGGTCTTGAGCTCTTTGTACTTCTGGCGGTACTTGACGTCGTCTGTGAGCTCAGGCGGTCAGCTCGTGCGGGTAGTGACGGCGTGATGAACCGGCAGCAGGACGCACCGCTCTGGGTCGCGACGATGCCCGTGTACGACTTTTGCTTGGGTGCAGAAGGCATCGGGAGCTCTGATGAGGACTTCTGAAGCAGGTCGAGCCGTGCAAGAGCTCAGCAAGTGAAGAGCGGGAGCGTGGAACGGAACTGGCCTCGACGCGCGACGGCCTGCCCTCGCCGACCCGCTCCCCACCTCCAGCACAGCCAGGGGCAGACGTGCGCCATGTCAGGATGGACGCAGAGAGCTCTGGACGTCAACAAAGCTCTTGCTGAACTCCCTGCGGGCGGTGAAGACGACGCTCACTCGTCCGACCTCCGGCTCCACCTCGCACTCCTTCGGGCCGACGCTGCACCCCGTAGCCACACGGGTGTGTCTAGCTGCTAGCGTAGCTCCCATGAGACTGACCTCTTCCCCTCGACAGGCCAACCGCCGCCGCTCAAACGGCTTCGTACGGCGTCTCTCGCCCTCGACGACTTCGCTCCTCTCTCAACCTTGTCGTCTTCGGGCTCCTTCACCAGGGTCGAGCTCGTCAGGCCTGCCTCTTCGCTCATAGGTTTGGGCTCAGAGGCGAACGGCGACGTGCTCGTCATGAAGACGATCGACAAACGCTGGGCATTCCGCATGCGAGCAGTGCGTCTCAGCGTCTTCCGCTGCTGGCGCAGGCGTCACGGGACTGACCACCTGTTCCCTCGTGTACAGCACCAACACGTCCGCCATGAGCTCGCTGTGCTCCGCCTCTCCCGCTCGGACTCGGCTGCCGGACGAATACCGTCCCTGGTCGCCTCGTTCCTCTCGCCAACCTCTTTCCACCTCGTCCTGGCGCATTCTCCCGGCGGCGATTTGTGCTCGGTTTTAGAGAGGCACAATGAGGGCGTCGAAGCTGGACAGGCGACGGGTTTGCCGGAGGAGTGGGTCAAGGGGTGGAAGGGGGAGCTGGTCGACGCAGTCGCTTGGCTGCACGGCGAGGGATGGGCGCATCGGTAGGTCTCTACGGCCACCCCCCAGCCTTCACCGTACTAATCTGACACCGTTCCACAGTGATATCAAGCCGCAGAACCTCCTGCTCGACGCAGCAGGGCACCTCCAGCTCACCGACTTTGGCTCGTCCGCGCCTCTCACGCCTGGGACGACCTCGATCGCGCGCAAGCACTGCCGCGTGCTCCTCGGCACGCCGGACTACATTGCGCCCGAGGTGCTCAAGCATGCTGAGAAGGTGTACCAGGAGGAGGAGGAAGACGAGGAGGAGCAGGACCGGAGCGCCTTTGGGGCGAGCAGCATGTCCAAGAAGGAGGAGGTGGACCAGGAGGAGCGCGCCTATGGCGCAGAGGTCGACTGGTGGGCATGCGGGATCGTCCTGTACGAGGTGCGTGGTGAACCGCTCACACCCCCGGGGTCGCGCTCACTCGCCCTTCTGCCCGACGCAGCTCCTCTTTGGCTGCACGCCTTTCTTTGCCGAGGAGATCAGCGAGACCTACGAGCGTATCGTGCATTGGCAGGTGCGGGTGCCTACTCTTGACCTCTTTCCGTGCTCTGCTGACAGTGTGCCGCCCCCGCAGGACCACCTCCAGTTTGCCCAGCACGTGCCGGTATCCGAAGCGGCCCGGGCGGTGATTTCGAGGTGCTTGGATCCTTCCTTGACTGCCTCGCCAGACATGGACGATGCTGATGAGCCGCGTCTCGGGCAAGGCTGCTCGTCGCAGCGGACGCTCGTCCGTCAGCCTCGTCCATCAGGGCGCTCTCCTGGTTTAGCTCGGTCAAGTGGGACCAGCTGCGCGAAGGTGCGTACAGTATCCTCGGCACGGCTGTGACCCGAGTCTGACACCCGCTTTCGCCCTCTAGCCGCGCCCGCCTACGTTCCTCCGCCTTTCGTCCCGCCCTCCTGCGCCTCGTCCGACTCCTTCGCCCGCTCGCACACCTCGTCTGCGGCTCAATCCTTCGACTTTACGTCGTTCTTCTCCTCGCCCGGCCTGTCGATCCTCCGCCCCTCGCCACGGGGAACGAGCGCGGCGCAGACGGAGGAGAGCGAGTACTGGACCGCGACCGGGTGGGGCGGACTGACAACGCTGCCCCCGCCGGATGCCTTCGCTGTCAGCCCGAGCGCCGCCGGGTCTGCCCCAAGCGAAGCCTCAAACAGCGCCGCCGCCGTCGCCGCCCGCCCTGCAGCGCCTCCCCCCTCCACCGCCTTCTCGACCCCTCTTCGCCCGCTGTCTCGCCTCGCGCATCTCGCCGCCGCGTATCCGAGCACGGGCAGAAGCACAGGGGCAGCCACGCCGCACAGCAGGGACAGCGGGAGCGCACGGTCCCGCCGGGTCGTGAGTGGGATGGACGCCTGGCGAGAGATGCAGGAGCATGCGTGGAGTGTCGGGAGGTCGGCGAAGAAGGTTGCGAGGGAGAAGGGGACCGCCGCCGATGTGTCGAGGGGCGCAGCGGTGGCGCTGGCGAAGAGCGCGCCAGCGACGCCGGCCGTCACGGCGGAGGTTGAGACTCGCGCGGACGGCACGCCGGGGCGCCAGATCCAGGGGCTGCAGCGACGGCAGGAAGAAGTCGTCGAGCAGATCGACAGGCTCGAGGAGAAGTACCGCACGCTGTTCGAGCTCGCGGCGAGGGAGGTGACGACGGGCGGCACGGGATCCGAGCGGGTGTAGATGGCTCTCTGTTCCACCATTCGTTCTAGGTCCCGCAGCATCATCTCGCAGTAGCATGTCTCTCGCACTCACTCACGCAATGCCTTGACACTGACACTGAGACTGTCGGGAGAGAGGCACGGGCGAGGGGGGAAGGCATTTGGCCATGCTGTGCGGGAAAGCGTACAGAGCGAGTCATGGATCTGTTGCGAGACGTCTATGGTATGAAGGGCAGGAAAAGGGAGGGTCAAGCGCGGAGGGTTTGAAGCAGGAGAGAGAATCACGCCTGGGCAAACGGCGAGCGAGCGCGGAGGCGAGCGCCGTTCTTCTTGATGAGCTGCGTGTGGATGAGGGCAGGAAGTCAGCGGGCTGAGCTCTTTTGTAGACGCAGCGAGACCGAACGCACCCAGAGGCAGGGGATCATGAGGATCGAGACGCCGGCGAGCAAGCTGCTGCCGCCTCCCAGGCCGAGGGTGCGGAAGAACCGCTCGCCGAACAGCGGGAAAACGCTCGCGATGACGGAGCGCCAGAAGTCGTTGCCGGCGAGGGCTGCTCCGGCGTGTGCAGGGTAGCTGCAAGAAGCGGACCGTCAGACCTTCGCGCACAGGCCAGACTGGCGAATGAGACGCACCTGAGCGAGACATAGGTCAGGATGCTCTGGAAAGTGAGGTAGAGACCCGGTAGGTACAGGGCTGCACCGATCGTGGGCCAGATCCTGCGCGAGCGGAGTTCACGGTCAGCATGTGTGACCGAGGAAGCCGGAGGGGAGGGACGATTGTGACGAGGAGCGGGGAAGCGCGACGCACCAATGCACGTGAGCCTGTGCCGTCCAGCCAAAGATGAAGAGCGAGATGGGCACGAAGGGAGACGCGAGCAGGCCCAGCTCGAGGAAGACCTCCGGCGGCATCGTCGGGTCGCGGGCAAAGCGCGGGTTGATGTGGTACAGCTGGTACAGGACGTAGAACGGTGCCTGAGTGCAGGGACACTCGACTCGTCAGTGCTTAGCTCAAGAAGGAGGCGAGAGGAGTGAGCGTACCGCGAGGGCCGCCGTCACCATGAAGGTCAGGTAGGGGAGCGTTCCGACGCCGAGGTTGAAGTGGTACTCCTCGTTGTAGGTCAAATAAAACGACTCGAACCTGTATGCGTGAAGAGATAGCGTCAGTGTGGAGCAGAGGAGTCGTCACAGGGGGGGCAGATCAGCCGTGGCCGTTGAGAGGGGCTCGTGCGGCCGGAAGAGGTCGCCGAGGCCAGGCCACGAGCGCGGGGAAGGATTTACTGACCAGACGTAGAGGATGATGTACACGACTGTGATGTAGGCGTGGGCGACAAAGAGGGCCGGATCGGCGCTGAGGCGGAAGGCGCGCGCGATGTTTTGCGAAACGAGGGAGACGACCGACTCGTCCGCCTCGCCGTCAAGTTCGGTCTGCGTCTTGAGCAGCTCGTTGCCCGTGAGCTTGCGGAGTCGCTCGGCGCGGCGCACAAGAATCGTCGACTCGAGCGTCTCGGGGAGGAGGACGAGGAAGATTGCCAGCGAGACACCGCCGAGGATGAGAAGTTCGATGAATCCCCAGCGCCAGTTGAGGTTCATGGCTGCAAAGCCGGACTGCACAGAGAGGGCGTCAGTCGGGACCTACGTCGAGAGCCACAAGCGAGGGAGAAGCGGGCGCACAAGGACGGGGCCCAGGAGCGGGCCGCTCACGGCGCCAATCGACCACGCTCCGATCGAGGTTGCGATGAGGTGCGGCGGCATGATGTCTACGCGCGCGCGGTATCGAGTGAGCACGTCATTAGCGAGGGAGAACGAGGGCCAGGAGACGCACCGGCCATGCTCGCTCCGCCCGTCGCGAGCGCAGGCGAACCAAAGAAGCCGGCGAGGAAGCGGAAGACGAGGACGACCGCGATGTTGTCCCCAGCGATTGGCGGAATCTGGAACAGGACAAAGAGGGCGAGCCCGACTATGTAAACCGGGTTGCGACCCCAACCGGGGAGCTCCTGCATTGGTGTCAGGATCACTGTCGACGTGGCGTGTCAGCGAGGAGCGATCTTTGATCATTGCCAGTAGCGAGACGCACTCGGCCCGATCCCGTACGCAGCGACGAATAAGGTTAGGCCGCTCGTCGCTGTCACCTTGGACACGCCGTACTCGTCCATGAGGCCCGGGATCGACGACGTGTAGATGGCGGAGCCGACGTCTGTTCGGCGTCGCGCACGTGAGCTCTTCTCTTGGCGAATGCAGCGAGAGACGGGACCCACAGACGGTGAAGGTCAGGAGGCAAATCAGGCCGCCGACGAACAGTTTCTTGGCGAACGACCAGTTCCTGTGGGCGTCGCCGAGTCAGCATCGCTCACAGCGGGACTTTTCGAGGTGCAAGGACGCACTGAGGGCGATCAGGGTCGTCTGGGCTGTCAAAGGTGACGAGAAAGGGATAGTCGGACGGGTTCTGCAACGAGGGCTTGCCCTCCTGCTTCTCGAGGTCGCCCGCGCTCTCGCCGACCGGTTTGAGCTCCTTGCAGACCCCGACACCATCGACGAGCGTGACGCCGTCGGTGGGCGAGTCTGGGCTTGCGGGCCGCGCCGCGCGTTCGCGAGTCGAGTCCTGCGTCTTGTTGAGCTGGCGGCAGGTCGCGGTGCACTGCTTGGCGAGATCGTCGGCAACAAGTGTGTGGCCGACGGCGTCACCGGCGAGCGTAGACGTGCGCGAGAGGCTGCTCGAGGGCGACGACGCCCCGCCCTGCTTGAGGTACCGCGACGGGACCACGTAGTCCGGGCGCTGGTCAGCGTACGGAAGGAGCCGGCCGTGCGACAGGTAGTTGACGAGGGCCCCGAAAGTCGAGTCGCGAATGAGGTCGGGCGCCATGCTGAGCGGGAGTCGGGGCGTGCGAAGCGAGAAGGGGGGGAGATGATACGGTGTCGAAGTAGGAGGGCGAGCTTTTCCGGCAGAGGAGCAAAGCAGAGCTTAAAGGCGGCGCAAGCCTCTCGGGTTGTTGGTGAGGCAGAGCACAGTCAGCGAGGCGAGGGTTCTGACTACCTGGAGCCCCGTCTGGCGAGGGCGCGAGTAGGCTCGGGTAGCTCTGTCAGCCTCGGGAAAGGAGCCCGGGAACGCCCCTCGAGTGCGCATGCGATCAAGACTTGATGCTCGGCCGCGACGACCAAGTTGGTCGGAAGCGAGGCGAGGGAAGTCCGCCGGCTCGAGCTCCCGCGGAGCACGACGGGCGCCCGAGGCTGGTCTGTCAAGCAGCGCAAGCGAGAACCGTCGCTGGCAGCTGGTGCACGCCGTTGCATCGGACGCGGAGCGAGTGATACCGAGCCCGAGGAGAGCGGCCGCTTCCAAAGCAATGCTGATGAGAGCGACGTCCTCGCACGCCATTGTCGCAATCTATCGGCCGAGTTTTGCGTCGGCAGAGTTGCTTGGATTTGCCTCAGACATTGGCGTGGACTCCCTCTCGTCACCAAGCTCGATCGCGCTCACCGACCGATGGTCAAGCGGGTGGCAGGGCAGGTGGTATAGCAACATAGAGAAGGGCGCAGAAGAAGGAGAGATATCGGTAGCTCATGCAAGCGAGGAGGGGGATGCGGGACGCGAGGTGGTCACGCAGCGGACATGAAGGAAGCCAGGTTCAGCTCGCTGTACTCGTCGTCGATGGGGAGGTCGTCGAGTGACTCGAGGACGGCCTTCTGCGACATGGGCTTGTCGATGACGGCGCCAGAGCCGTTGAAAGATGCCCCCGTGGCAGGCGCGGGCGTGTCCGACACTTGGAAGAGGTCGAGGATCTGGTCGGTCCCGAGCGACGCGAGGTCCGAGTTTTGCTGCGAGACGATCGTCGACGCAATGTTGAGCTTGAAGCGTTGCAGGCTGTGCGAGACGGCGAGGTCAGCGAGGAGCGGAATGAGCGAGTCGAGCGGCCCCGGAACGCACCCCATGATCTTCTCCTCGAGCGTGCCGCGCATGATGAGGCGGTAGACGTTGACGACCTTCTTCTGGCCGAGACGATGCGCGCGGTCCATCGCCTGCAGGTCCTTCATCGGGTTCCAGTCGTGCTCGACAAAGATGACGGTGTCGGCGCCCGTCAGGTTGAGCCCGAGTCCGCCGACGTGCGTCGTCAGCAGGAGGCAGTCGATGGAGGGGTCGGCGTTGAACGTCTGACAGATGGCATGTCGCTTCGAGACGTCGGTCGAGCCGTCGAGGCGCATGTAGGTGACGGACGGCATGAGAGCGCGCAGGAGGTCGTTCTCGACAATGTCGAGCATGCCCTTGAGCTGGCAGAAGATGAGCGCCCGGTGCTGCGGGACGGCGCCGTCCGGTGCCGAGTCGGCTGCGGGGGCGCTCGCGCCGATGCCGCAGTCGAGTAGGATTTGCCTGCGGGAGGAGGGAGTCAGCACGGGGCGACGAAACCGATGACCATTCGGGAGAGGCACGCACTGCAAGGCCTTGATCTTCGGGGCGTGCTCAACGTCGCGGATCGACGTGCCGCCCGAGACCTTGGCGAGCGCCGCCTGGTGTTGCGGCACGTCGGGCTTGAAGACGAGCGCCGGGTGGTTGACGAGCTTGCGCAGGTACTGCAGCGCCTGGAAGACGTGCTGGGGCTTCTGTCCCGCTGCCGACGACATGGCGCCCTTGGCCTCGCCCTCGGCCGCCTGCTTGGCCTGGGACCCGGAAAAGTCGTCGTACAGCTGCTTCTGCAACGGCGACAGCTCGACGTGGTAGTCCTGGATGATCTTGGGCGGCAAGTCGTCGAGGACGTCCTCCTTGAGGCGTCGCAGGATGAACGGGAGCACCTGCTTGTGCAGGGCCTCGAGCGCGAGCGCCCCCGCCTCCTGCTCCTTGGACGAGCTCTTGGCGTCGCGACTTGCGGCAATCGGCTTGCCAAAGCGGTCGTTGAAAGCCTTCTCCGAGCCGAGGAACCCGGGCATGAGGAAGTCGAACAACGACCACAGCTCGAGCACGTTGTTCTGGATCGGCGTGCCGGACAGGATGAGGCGGTGGATCGCCTTGAGCGACTTGACGGCCTTTGTGAGCTTGGTCTTGCCGTTCTTGATGACGTGCCCTTCGTCGAGGATGCAGTAGTGCCAGTCGACCGGCGACAAGACGTCGACGTCGTTGCGCGCCACGTCGTACGACAAGATGACGGCGTCGTACTTGCGCACGTTCTTGAGCAAGCGGTCGCGATCGGCGCGGGGGCCGGTGTAGATGACGCAGCGCAGCGCAGGCGCGTAGGTGTTGATCTCGTGCTTCCAGTGACCCGTGAGAGTCGGCGGACAGATGATGAGCGACGGGAGGTGGACCGAGTCGGGCGAGCTGGTTGCCTTGTGCCGCTCGGCGCGCTCGTGGTGCATGCTCGCGAGGATCGTGATCGACTGGAGCGTCTTGCCCAAGCCCATGTCTGCGCGCGCGTGGAAGCACCTCAGCCTTGCGGGAGACAGGCGGACAGAGAAGGAATGGAGAGGCGCACCATCGCAGAGGAGACCGTGCAGCTGGTACCGAGCGAGGAAGGCAAGCCAGCTGACGCCGTCGCGCTGGTACTTGCGCAGCTCGATGCCCATGTCGACAGGGATCTTGTACTCGGCGACCTTGCTACCGTCGAGCAGCTGCATGAGGAACTCGCGCTCCGTTTCGCGCTTGGCGAGCAGCTCGTCCGAGAAGCCAGGCGGGTCGGGCAGGCCGGCCTGCGGGGAGGAGAGCTCGGTCAGAGACCGCAACACCAACAAAGGGCCTGCGAAAGACGCTCACCTCGAGCGGGACAAGCTTAACGAGCGAGGCGAACGTGTTGGTCGCAACGAGGCGGACCTCGTCGTCCGGGTCGCTCATGCGGCCGAGGACGGGCACGACGAGGAAGATGACGTATGGCAGGATCTTGACGTCGAGGAGCTCGACGAGATGCGAGATGAGCTCGATCGCACCGCGGCGGT
The DNA here is from genome assembly GCA_006352295.1 of Rhodotorula diobovata. Classification (NCBI taxonomy): domain Eukaryota; kingdom Fungi; phylum Basidiomycota; class Microbotryomycetes; order Sporidiobolales; family Sporidiobolaceae; genus Rhodotorula; species Rhodotorula diobovata. Next base: position 169,170 of record SOZI01000020.1, on the reverse strand, counting down.
TGTCGACGTTGAGCGGGTCGCCGAGGACGGGGACCACACTCTCGACGACGTGGCGAAGACCCTCGGTCGGGTTGATGTCGCACAGCGTGGCGAAGGACTTGGCGACGGCATACCGGACGACGGCGAACCCGCTTCGCGTCGCGAGCGAGAGGGCGGGGAAGAGCGACGCGAGGCGTTTGTGCAGCGCCGGCGTGAGCTTGGCGGCCGCGACGGGGAGGACCGTGAGCGCGTCGACGAGGTCCTGTCCCTTCTGGTCATCGCCCGCGAGGATGGCATCGGCCTGCTGCACGTCACCTGGTGAGAGCATGAGGTCAGATTGCGCGCTCGACAGGACAGATGAGGAGGAGGCGCCCGCTCACCCGAAGCGAAGACCTCGAGCAACGCGTCGGCCATGCAGCTCCACAACTTGGGCACGCGGTCCAGGAGGAGCGGGCCGAAGCGCTCGGCGAGCTCCGAGACGGCCAGCTGCGCACCGCGGTAGACGAGCTTGGCCGCCTTGACGTCGTCCGACTCGGGAGGCTCGCCAGCCTTATCTCTGGCGGACGGCTTCTCGGCCGTGCCCCTCGCGGGGTTCAGCTCGAGCGTGAGGATCCCGGCGCGACTCGACTTGGCCGAGGCAAAGATGGGCGTCCGCGATACGTCTTGGCACAGGAAGGCGCACAGGTTCTTGACGAGCTTGTCAGATGGGTTGACGCGGAGAGTCGAGGTCGGCGACGAGCACAGGTCGATGAGGGCGGCAATCGCGCGAGCTGACCTCGCTTGCAGGTCGAGGTTGTCCTCGGACTGGGCGCAGTCGCACGAGATCAGCGCCGCGGCTGAAGCGGCAAAGAGAGCAATGGACGCACCTTGATGCTGTTTGTGACGCTGCGGATGAGGGGCGTGATCTTGGCCGGGATCGCCTGCAGCGCAATGACAGCTCCGCCGAGCGCGGCGGAGACCTGCCGGTCGTGCCTCGCCTTGACGCCCTCAAAGTAGGCGACCCCGCCGAGCACTTTGCGCTGACGCTCCTCGAGCGCAGGGAGGACCGCCTTTTTCGACTTGACCTGCATGAGCGGGACGAGCGCGTTGAAGCTATTGGCGACGAGCTGTGCCTGCGCGAGACCGAATGCCTCGGGGACCGAAGGCAGCTTGTCGACGGGGACCTTGCCCTGGGAGCCGAACGCCGTGGAGAAGGCGGTGCAGTCTGCCCGGAGGCGGGCGAGGATTGGGTCCATCTCGCTGTACGATGCGGGCGACTCGGCCGCCAGGAGCGCGTGCAGCTGTGCGACGATGCGGGCCGCGAGGGACGAAGACTGGGCGAGCGGCGTCTCGACCATGAGGGCCCGTGTGGCCGTCGCCCACTCCTCTACGATGACGGCCGCGAGGAAGCACTGCAGCGCTGACAGCGACGCGAGGGCGCCCTCGACGTAGGGCGCAAAGGCCGCGTCGTGCGTCTCGGCGGGCCAGGTCGCGAGAAGGCGTCCGAGTGCCGTCGCGCCCGACACCTTGCCACGCGTGATCGACTCGATCGAGACGAGCGCGAGGTCCTGGTTGAGCATGGGCTTGTCGACGTTGTACGTGACGCCGCCTTGCCCGCTCAGGCTGGCTGTCGGGGACCAGAGCAGCGCGGGGCTGATGGGCGTGCCGACGGGCGAGTAGAGGAGTGAGAACCATGCGCCAAGGTGCGGCTGCGCGTGTGCGACGAGCTGAGAGAGGCCGCTGGGGACGCGCTGGGCGTGCACGAGGCACGCGACCCAGGCCGACTCGGACGCGGCGCGGATCTCGGCGCGCTCTTCGAGGATGAGGTTTTGGAACAGGAGGCGAAGGAGGCGCTCGTCGACCCACGAGGGGTCGATCGACGGGAGCTCGAGGAAGACGAGGATCGTGTTGAGGACGGCGAGGCGGACCGACGAGATCGTGTGACGGAAGAACGGGAAGAGGCGGGGAATGAGCTGCGGGAGGGGTGTCCTGCGAGCAGGCGTCTGTTCAGTTTCGGCCTCTCGCCGGCAAGAACCAAGCCGAAAACGCACTCCATCGACGGGGACTGCAGCAGGTCGAGGACGGCAGGGAAGCCGAGGAGCTTGGCTGTGAGCAGGTCAGGTCAGGTCAGGGGTTCACGCTCGCTGACTCGCATAGAAAGCGAAGCTGGACGCACCGAGCAAATCCATGACCCCGCCAACCGAGCTCGCAAGGTCGTCCTTGAGGTCGCCGAGACAGGCCCACAGCACGTCGACGAGCTCCTTCATCTCCAACGGGAGCTGCTCGACGAGGGCATCGGCGAGCGGCACGAGCGTCGCGGCACCTGCCGAGCGCACGTCGTCGTCCCGGTCCCGCAGGCCGACAAGCGCAGCGTCGACGATCGACTTGAGCAGGTCGCCCTCGCCGAACGACGGCGCAAGCACGGGCTTGAGATCCTCCTCCTCCGCCTTGACCAACGTCGGCTCGGGCTTGACAGCCGCGGCGTCAATGCCCCTGACGAGGTCCCCCTGGACTGCGACAAAGTACTTAAGGCCGAGTAGACCAGAATGCCGGACCTGCCACACGTACTTGGCGCCGGGCTGCACAGCATCGCCGTCGCTCGAGCGGACCGAGCCGTGCTGGTGCACCATGTCGACGAGGACGCGCTGGACTTCGCGCACGGAGAAGGCCGGCATGTAGGGCAGGAGGATGGCAAGCGCTTGCGCGGCGGTCTCGCGGACGGGCGCGACGACCTTTGGGTAGGAGCGTCAGTCTGGCATGTTGCGAAGGGGAGGCAAGAGAGACGGCGCACCTGGTCCGAGATGTAGTCGCCGAAGCGGTCGAGCGCAAAGACGCAGAGGAGCTTGACCGCCAGGTCCTCGCACCACCGGCGGTGCCTCTCGTCATTTGCCGCCTTCGTCAAGCCCTCGAGCATGCCACCACCCCCACCCTGCAAGCGCAGCACCTCCCTCAGTCCGAGCGCCGCCCCGTGCCTCGTCTCCCACGCCGGCGCCAGCAGCGCGACCGCGAGGCGCTCGACGCACACGCGCCAGGGCCACTCCCCCGCCTTGACGGCGTACCCAGCCCGCTCGGCAGCCTCCTTGGCCTGGATCTCGCCGCCGAGGCGCGCCCGCTCGGCGGCCTTTGCCGCCGGGTCGACGACGACTTTGACGTCCTCGGCTGCGGGCGCGTCTGGGTCGGGCTTGACTGCGGGCGCGTCGATGGGTGCGGGTGCGGCGGGCACAGACGGCGCGGCGGTGCGGGCCTTCTTGGCGGCGGGGAGGGGGGCCGCGCTGGGCGTCACGCCGGCCTTGCCCTCTGCCTTGCGCTTGCGCTTGAGCTTGTTACGCTCGCGCGCAGAGAGACCGGCGAACTCGTCCTCCTCGGCTACTGAGGCCGGCGCGGGGGACGAAGCGGCGGATGTGGAGGCCATTGGGGCAGGAGAGGGCGCTGCGGAGGAGGCGAGTGAGGTAGTGCCGGACGGGCCAGCGGAAGCGCCAGCGTCGCCGCCGCCCGGCTTGAAGCGCGGGGGCGGAAGCTTGGGCTTGTCGAGGTCCCCAATGGACGCACCAGCGGCGGGCATTTCCGTCGCACCCGCCGCCAGCTCTGCGCCGACATCCACGCCGATGTCGTCGTCTCCGCCACCAAAACCGAGGCCGAGGTTCTTGAGCGCGTCCTTCTGCGCACGCGCGAGCTCCTCGGCTGACAGGGCCGACATCTTGCCGTATTCCTTGCCAGAGCTGCCGAGGAGGAGCGAGCCCTCGGCGAGGACGCGCCTCAGGTCGAGGTCGCGGAGGGACATGGCCTTGGAGAGGGCATCGTCTGGCGTGGTGGAGGGCAGCGGAGCCTCCGCCTCGGCGAGGGCGATCGAGGGAGCGGTCGATGACGGGTCCCAGATGCCGACGCCGCGCGAGATGAACCCGAGTGCGGAAGCCGCCGCTTGCCTCGTCTCCATCGAGCGCGATTGGAGGTAGGGCAGGACCTGTGGAAGCGCTCTGTCAGCACGCGACGAACACTCGCAAGCCGGCGTGTCTGCGCGAGCGGCACGCGGAGCTGAAAACGCACCCTCGCGACGAGGCCAGCAACCTCGTCCCACTCGCCGTCTACGCCTCTCCAGATGCCCTCCTTGTTGCCTGCAGCTGCGCCCTCCTCGAGCTTGACCTCGACCGAAACGCTCGCGTGGCCATGGCTGGCGGTGGAAGGGTGCGAGACGCGAGTCGCGGCGATGGCGCCGAGCTGGCGGGCGGCCGTGAGGCGGACTGAGGGGGTCGAGCCGGTGTCGAGGAGGAGGATGAGGCGATCCAACCTGCCAGTCGAGCTCGCTCGTAGGGTCAGCTCGGGTCTCGGCCGGGGTGCGCCTGAGTGCTCGAGGGTGGGGTCGGGCGGGGCAAGTTGACGCACCTGGACCCCATGGTGGGCGGTCTCTCGTGGTCAGGGGTGTGTGTGTGATGCTTGAGCCTCGTCCAAAGCGAGACAAACCCCGGATCGAGGTCGGGTGAGGGTGGTCGAGGGACGAAACTAGGCGCCGTCTGATCAGGCTCGTCTCGTTGACCTCGCCCGCTCCCCTTCGGCTGCTTCATCCGGCTCTTGTGCATGCTCAGAGGTCTCGCGAGACTGCACTCGCTTAGACCCGCGCCTCGACCTAGACTGCCTCTCGCTCTCGCACTCTCCTCCTCTCGCCGCGTCATGTCGTCCACTCCGGCCTCGACTAGCTCTCGCCAGAGCACTCGTTCCGTCAGTCTCGTCTCCCGTCTCCTGACTGCCCGCAGAAACTTTCACCACTGACGACCCCGACAGAGCCGCACACCTCACGAGGACAAGCTCGTCCTTCCCCTCCACGAAGACATCAAGGACCACTTCCAAGACCTTGAGCTCGTCGACACGCACTGCCACATCCACTCGACCTTCCAAGCGTGTACGTCGGACCGCTGCAGTATCGGCTGGGCGACGAGCGAGCGAGCGTGCCTCATGGCTGCCCGCCATAGCCTTCAAGTTGCTCCCTTGCCCTCCCGCCAAACTAACGCCCGCCCCCTGCGCCTCACAGACAAGGAAAAGTACCCCGAAGGCAAGCACGCCAACATCCGCGACTTTGTCGCCGCGCTGCTCCAGGCAGACGGCTCCAACAAGCTGCGCACGTGCGTCGACGTCTACTGCGAAGGCTCCGACATGGAGCACTGGGCATCGACGCTCGCGGCCCTGTCCGACTTTCCCGACCTCGACTACCGTTTCGTGGCGGGGGCGCACCCGCACGAGGCCAAGAACTACACGGACGAGCTCGAGCGACGATTCCTCGAGGCGCACCGGCACGAGCGGTGTGTCGGGTGGGGCGAGATTGGGCTCGATTACCACTATGACAACTCGCCGAGGGATGTGCAGCAGGATGTGCTGAGGCGGCAACTGCGGACGGCGCTTGGCTCGGGAGAGAACAAGGCGGTGCGTTCCTGCTTCCATTTGTCGCCCCTCGCCAGGCTCCGACTGACGGCTGATGCTCGTCGCAGATCACGATTCACACACGCGAAGCCGACGATGACATTGTGCGGATCCTCAAGGAGGAACTGCCTCGGGAGCAGCGCGTCCACGTCCACTGGTGCGCGTCCCGTCGTTCGCGCTGTCGTCGCTCTTCCGCACGCTCACATCGTGGCCTGGCCGCCTGTCGCCCTCTCGTGCACTCGCAGCTATACCGACTCGCCCGAGTGCGCCGCGTCGCTCCTGTCACACTTCCCCAACCTCTTCATCGGCATCACGGGCGTCGTCACCTACTCGACGAACGTCAACACGCCCCAAGTTATCCGCGACCTCGGCGCGACGTGCAGTCCTTCGAACCCCGCAGGGCTGCGCATCCTCCTCGAGACGGACGCGCCGTTCATGCCGCCGGCCAACATGGCCAACAAGCAGCTCGGCATGACGAGCAAGCAGCGCTTCCCGTTCGCGCACGGTGGGGTTTTGCCGTGGACAGCCGAATTTGTCAAGAGGGTGCTCAACGAGGGCAAGGGCGAGGACGAGGACAAGTGGACGACGGCGGGGGTGCTGCGGCAGGCGAGGGAGAACGCACGGCTGTGCTACGGCGTGTAGGGCGCCAAGCACGAGGCAGTTCGGGGCCTGCGATCACCATGCGCGCCGTCCGCGACGTCGACTACAGGCACTGACGAGCATGCGCTGCTTCGAGCCAACGGCACTGGACAACCTCGCGCCCGTTGACGTTGACTCGGACGAGTCAGGAAGGTCCTGCCTGAGGTGCGAGGATCGAGAGACGGGCAGAGTCGCCAGCTGGTGGGAAGGGCGCGGGTACACATTGCAAGGAGCGTTCCAGCCTGGCAGCCCAAGGGAGAGCACGGAATGCGAAGCGCCCAGTCGCAAAGGCGCAGGGAAGCGAACGTGGCACGTGTTGTTGTCGGCGCGCCCCCCCCTTCCGGATGCGCGGGCGCCTTCGCCTCCCTCCTCTCTCCTCTCCCACCGGAATCCCTCCTCCGCCGCATGATCACGCGGATAGCACAGCTCTAAGCAGCTTGTCCTCTCGCCCGCCAGCAGCTCGCACACTCCCGCCCCGGCATCGTCCGCACGTGGCACACCGCGCTCTACCCAGCCTCCCTCCCTCTCCAGGCCTCGGCTCGCTTCGTACGCGTCCCGTCGCCTCTAAGCCCTCTCCTCCACCAAGCCACTCGATCCACCCACCGCAACGCACCAACTCCCACCACCCGCCCTCACCCCGCCGCCCCCACTCCGCTAGCCGAATCCCCTCCCAGTGAGTGCACGCGCATACGGCGAGACCGAGCCGCCCCGAGCACCCACTCACACCTTGTCCGCCGCATTGCAGACACTCGCAGGCTGCTCCAAGCAACCCTAGACTTCACTTGAGCAGTACACGAGTGCGCCCAGACCCCTCGCCCGCCCGTCGCCGACCGATTCCTCGCCGTCGTCCCGCCCCTATCTCACCGACCCTCCCCCGGCTCGCAGCAGATGAAGGTCAATCCCCCGCCCCCTCTCTCCCTTCGTGCATGCATGCACGCATGCGCGCACGCACCTCGTTGCTGACATTGTGCCTCGCGCAATTTGGCCTGTTTAGTTTCTCGAGATCCCCGAACTCGCCGTCCTGTCGAACGCGCTGTCCGTCTCGACACCGACGCTCAAGGTGTCGACCCGCATCGAGGCCTACTCGTGCAAGCAGGTGTCCAAGGAGCGCAAGCTCATCAAGACGCTCGAGTCGGAGCTCATCCAGGACCTGACGCTCTCGACGTCGCACTCGCCGCCCGAGCACCACCAGGGCCTCCTCGAGAGTCCGTTTGGGCCCCTCGACCAGCCTCAGTCGCGCAAGACGCTGTGGCTCCTCATCGGCCTCCTCAACATCGCCTTCCCCGACTACGACTTCTCCAAAGTCCGCCCCGAGGACTTTAGGCGCGAGGAAGGCCCGCGCGCCGTCCTCACGTCGCTGTCGTCGGCCCTCGACCAGCTCCGGTCGCCGTCGGGTCAGCGGCCCTTCGCCTCGTTCCCTGGTGCTGCCGCGTTTGGTCAGGCCTCGTCGCCGTACTCGGACCCCGTGTCGCTCCCCGGGACGACCCCGACCGACGACCACTCGGTGCCGACCAACCCGTTCCTGCGCCAGGTCCTCGACCCCATCATCGACCTGTCGGACTGCGAGTGCTTCACCTACACGCCCGACATCGACTCGGACCCGCACGCGGCCGAGTCAGACTCGGAGGGCGACGACGAGGCGGGCGAGTTCGAGGACGACGACGCCGACGGCATGGCCCTCGAGATGGAGGGTGTCCCCGCCCGCGCGTCGACCCCTCTCAGCGGTCGTGCGAGCACCCCCTCGTCGTCGTTCCTCCGCGCGGCGCACCGCTCGCCAATGAAGTCGATCCAGTCCGTCTTTGGCCGGGCGGGGACCCCCTTCTCCAACAATGGCGACTCGGCCACCGACGACGAGTACGGCGAGTCGTCGACGGGCGGTCTCCTCTGGAGCACGTTCCAGTTCCTGTACAACCGCAAGGCCAAGCGCATCGTCTTTATCAACTCGTGGGCGCGCACCCCGCACGAGGCTCGCCGCCCGACCATGGTCCACCACCACCACCACCACCACACGGCGCGTGCGTCGGCCGGGAGGGGGTCGTGGGCCGGCGCCGGGGCTGGGCCCATGTCGACGGGGCTCAAGCGCAGCGCGAGCAACGTCAGCGTCGCGTCGTCGGTCGCGTCGTCGTCGATCCCGCTCGCCAAGAAGAAGGTCAAGGGCGGCGCCTGAGTTGACGGGCAGTCTCGCGGGCCGGGGGCGCCCCGTTCCTATCCTCAGGTTGCCTTGTTGTGTCCCCCTCTGCTACCAATAGCCACCCACAGTCTGCGTCTCCCTCGTTTTGATGGCCTCTCCCCACCCTTCCTTGTACCCGCTCGCCGCCCGTCGTCGTTGTGCTTTCGCCTTTCTCCGTGACTCGCCCGGCTCTGCTCCCACAGGACACTTTGCTTGCCCTTTTGTAGTCATTCTTTACCCACCTACCGGGAACGCCTTCATCAGCGCTTGCACTGTTTTCAAAGTCGCGTTCCGCCGGTTCCCCGAGAGTGAGCACCGCCTCTTCGCCTCACTGGCAGCTCTCCTCCGACCCTCACTTCACGATGGATTCGCCGGACAAGTCACTCTACGTGCCGCTCTCTCTCCAAGACACGCTCACGCAGCCCAAACGCACCTACACGTCGTCCTCGTCCGCCGCTTCGTCGTCGTCGTCCTCATCCGCCCGCCCCCGCCCGTCGCACGCGCATTCGTCGAGTCTGAGCAGGGAGCGCGGCGAGCTCGCGCGGAGGGACGCACAGGCCATGATGCATGCCCTGGGGATGGGGACGCCCGGCCCCGCGCACGCAGCGAGGCCAGAGGTGGACGAGACGCCCCGGCCTGTCCGCTCACTCAACGCCGCCGCGTCTTCGTCTTCCAACGCGGCAGCAGCGGGCGCCTCCGAGCTCGCATCCCTGCGCGCGCTGCTCGCAGACAAGGACGCCGAGCTCGCGTCCGTCCGGCGCGAGAAGCGCGAGCTCGCGTCGCGTGTGTCGACGCTCGAGCGCGAGGCGGCCAAGGCGGCGGCGCTCGACCCGCGGCAGCTCGAGGAGCTCGAGAGGCAGTTTGAGACGCAAGAGACGCTCCTGAGCGGGTATCAGCGCGAGTTGGAGAAGGGCGCGGGCGAGCTCGACAAGATGCGCAGGCAGTGCGTTTTCTCCTCTTTCCCTCGAGGACACTGTTTCGTTGCGCTGCGCTGACAGAGTGCGGTACTACGACGCAGGCAGCGCCGCCTCACCGACTTCCTCGAGCGGACGTACGGCCCCGCCTGGGCAGACGACCTCGGCCTGTCGGACGCGCCCGGCCGGGGCGTCGCCGCCGCGTCTCCCGCCGTCCGCACCAAGCTCGTCGCGCGCGCGAGCCTGATGCACACGCCCACGTTGTCGGGAGGGTTCGGCTCGCTGACGAGGTCGACGACGCTCGGGGCGTTGGCGATCCCCGAGTCGCCGGAGGACGCCGCCGAGCGCGGCGAGCAGTCCGTCGTGCTGGACGACTCGCCGGGCGGAGACGCCTCTCTCTCTGCGGCAGCCGAGTCACCCTCGTCGGCACTGTCCTCCACGGCGGCACCTCTCGCAGCAGCCGCGCCAGCGGGTCCCTCGCCCGCCCTCCTCGCGCAGCACCTCGACTCGGTCCAGGCCCTCCTCCGCGCGATGGAGGCTCGCCTCATCGCGCGCGACGCAGAGCTCATCGCGACCGAGCGGAGGGCGCGAGACGAGGCCCACAAACTTGGTGAACGCGGGGTCGAGCTCGAGAGGCTCGTCGAGAGGCAGAGGGCGGAGGTGGGCGGCGGGGCGGTGGCGGCGTGAGGGGGCCGTCTGATGCTCGACAGTGTATACCCCTCTCTCGACTTCGTTCGACGTATAGATACCCCTACCTCGCAATGCATCGGTCAAGTCTCTGCTTCGCCTCCTCCTCGCCCAGTGTCTTGCGCCGCCTCGTCCTCGTCCTCACTCACGTACCGGTCCTCCCTCTTCCGCTCCGCCTTCTTCTCCCTGTTCGACTTCCTCGGCGGCGGTCGCTCCCCAACGGCCCAACGGGCAAGACGAACCTGCGAAAGTTGCCCTCGAGTCGCGTGACGGCCTCGTCGGCGTCCCACCCCCGCGCGAGCTGCACCGCCTCGAAGACCTCCCACATCTGGTCGTCGATGTCGCGCGTCGAGGAGAAGTCGCTCTCGAGGAGGAGGCGGTCGGGCTCGATGGCGCGGAGGAGAGAGTGAAAGTGTGGCGAGCGGCCGGAGATGATGGTCGCGAACGAGAAGAAGGTGTTTGGGTGGGCTGCGTGCGCTGTCGAGCGTCAGTCCTCCTCACTCACTCAGCGGTGCACACAGGACGAGAACGACCACGGACCCTTCTGGATCTGCTTGGCCGATTCGGGGCTGCCCCCAAACGAGTGCAGGCACACGTGCAGCCTCTTCCACCCTTCTCCCTTGCGGTCCTTGAACCCCCGGAGCATGTCGACCGTCTCCTTCGGTGCCCTGACTGAATGCAGGCTGATGTTGCGCCCGAGGCGGATCGCAACGTCGACCTGGGCCTCGACGACGCGCAGCTGGTGCGCGAGCGGCGTCGCGAGGTCCGAGTGCTTGGGGTTGGACTTGTCGGCGGCGATGTGCGGGGGGTTGGGGAGGCGGAAGGCCCGGTCGAGGCCTACCTCGCCGACGTGCGAGGACGGGTGGGCGACGAGGGACGCCTCGAGGTGGGAGAGGAAGGTGTCGATCGAGACGGGGTCGGGGAGGTGCGGCAGGAGCTTGGGGAGGGAGGGATGGGGCGCGTTGGCGTTGGCAGGGTCGGGGAAGAGGGCCGCGTAGTGGTCTTCTTTCGACGGGAGCGACGATGGGCTCGAGAACGAGATTGGGTGCGAGAACCAAGGGTGCAGGCCTGCGAGACGCGCTTCAGTCGTCAGCGGCGTCGCACGGGGTCGCTCGACAGCGACGCCAGCGTACCGAAGAAGGGAATGACAGTGTCGGGGCTGGCAGCATAGACGTCCTTGTTGCGCTCCTGGTTGGACAGTGACGAGCTCATGGCGCACTGCGCGGAGTCGACGTCCGTCAGCCCTCGCCTTGTTCCTCGCTTGGAGACAGCACGCGCACCAGTCTGCCTGTTGCGAGACCCGTCAATGCCCCTGCCGAGAAGTCGTCGTCGTCGACGGGATGGCAGTGTGCGTCGGCGAGCCGTGCGAGAATGGTGGGGTCCGGCGGCGAGCGAAAGCGCGATTCGGGGTCCTTCATCCAGGGACGGGTGTCGTTCCAGGGCATGGTTCGGGCGTGTCTGAGGCTCGAGAGGGTGCACGGAGAAAGAGCGAGCGATGACGGAGGTGGGGGAGTGGGGGCTCGAGGGAGACGAATAGGCGATGCGCTGTCGAGGCTTGTTTGGCGGCTCTAGTCAAAGCTTGTTACGATGCTGAGCGAGAGACTCAGGCGCAGCGAGCGGAGAGGGGTAAGGAAGAGCAGCAGAGAGTCGGGACACTGTTGAAGGCGGTGAGCGCAACGGGTCGGCGTCTGGCCCAGACTGCTGCAGTAAGAGTTACAGTCGAGGACTAGCTAGCTCAAGCAGCTCAGCTCGAGCACGCATCAGGCTCGAGAGGCGATGCATTGAGACCTCGGCACGGCTTCTCGCTCCTCGCGGCGGCGGAATCCCCCACCTCCCTCCGCCTGCCCTACTCTCCCCTTTCTTCCACAAAGACGAGCTCGACCGCCATGTCGCCCACGTCCACTCAGCCGGGTCCCTCGACCCAGCCCGCCATCCAGCTCACCGCAGCAGGTGCGCTTCCCTGCCCGCCCGCCCGCCCGTGCCGAACCCACGGGCTGCCGGACCTGACCTCTCTTGCCTGCCCAAACAGAGGGTGCGCGCGCTCCATCAGGTCCTCCCGAGACTGTACAGAGCTGACCCACCGCAACAGGCTTCGTATCCGGCGCCATCGCGGCATGCACAGCCGTCACCAGTTCGTCCACCCTCCCCCTCACTCCTCCTTCCCGTGTTTGATGCCGACCTGACACGCTGCCGACACCCTCGGCCAGTCACCAACCCGATGGAGGTGGCCAAGACGCGGTTGCAACTCGACGGCGAGCTCCAAGGCCGCGCGCACCTCCCGCCAAAGGCCGCCGTCGCGGGCGCATCAGGCGCGGCGACGGCGGCCGTCCCAGAGGTGCCCGTCAGCATGAAGGCTGGACCGAGCGGCAAAGTGTACACGAGCGCGCTCGACTGCATGCAGAAGACGTGGAGGCACGAAGGGCTCGGCGGGATCCAGAGGGGACTCGGAGCCGCGGTGCGTCCTCCTTCTTCCTCGCCGTCTCTCTCTCTGCTCCTCCGCGTGCGGGTTGACAAATGCTGCGTGCTCCGGACAACAGTATGCGTACCAGATTGCGCTCAACGGCTCGCGGTTAGGGTTCTTTGAGCCGTTCCGGCACGCGATCAACTCGGTCGCAGGGTACGACAAGCGCGAGACGCACGCGTGGACGAGCATCATGGCCGGCGCGAGTTCCGGTGTCGTCGGTGGTGCGTCTCTCTGTCCCTCTGCGGGCTCGAGGAAATGGGGCAGCGCTGACACTCCTGGGACCGCGCGCAACCAGCCATCCTGGGCAACCCGCTCTTCCTCGTCAAGGCGCGCATGCAGGCCTACTCGCCCTTCAACCCCGTCGGCGCACAGCACAACTACCCCTCGGCGCTGCACGGCCTGCGCGCCATCGTCGCCAAGGAAGGCCCCAAGGGCCTCGCGCGCGGCGTCGACGCGGCCATGCTCCGCACCGCCATGGGCTCGTCGGTCCAGCTGCCGTCGTACAACCTCGCCAAGACGACGCTCGTGGGGTGGGGGATGGGGGACCACATTGGGACGTTCCTCCTGAGCAGCACGTTCTCGGGCTTGGTCGTGTGCGCCGTCATGCAGCCTGCAGGTGCGCGGCTGCCCGTCCGTCAAGCGCTCGTCTCGCGCACCCTCAACTGACTCGCCTCTCCTCTCGCACGCATGCGCCCCGACGCAGACACGGCATTGACGCGCATGTACAACCAGTCGCCCAACTCGATCGGACCGGACGGCAAGCCCCGGGGTCTGCTCTGTGCGTCTCCTGCTCGGCCGCCTCCCCTTGCTCTCGGCCCGTCTCCATACCGCCCTGTGAGGATTCTTGATGATCGCCCGGGACTGACCGCCCCTCCTCTCCTCCTCCCACGCGCACAGACAAGAGCCCGATCGACTGCCTCATCAAGACGTGGCGGACCGAGGGCGTCCTCGGGTGGTACAAGGGCTCGGTCGCTCACCTCGCGCGCATCGCACCTCACACGGTCAGTCCCGCCGACCTTTCTCTCCGCGCGCTCCTCGGAAGCGGTGGACCGAGCAGAGTCGCCGCACCAGGAGGGGCGGGCGGGACCTCTCCCCGCCGTCCCGCCCTGCCTCGACCCGGCGTGCCCTCACGAAGCGCTCACTGACAGACCACCAACAACACCACCACCGGCACGTCCCGCAGGTCGTCACGCTCGTCGCCAACGAGTTCATCTCGCGCAAGTGGACAGAGTGGAAGCGGAGCAACGGGACGCTCGCGCGCGACTGAACTGACTGGGCTTAGACGGACGGGCTAGGCGAGGCGCTTATCGGGGTAGACGCGCTCGCGCTTGGGCGGGACGAGGTCGCAAGTGACATTTACGCAACCCCTGCAATATTCGGCCGTGCGTCTCGGTGAGGGGACGCGATCTATCCGAGCCTCGCCGGGCGGGTGCGCGGGGCTCGAGAGTGGAGGTGCGCGGCGCGGGAAAAGTGTCGACGGGCGACGTCGTGGTCCCGAGAGAGCGACGAGGGTGCTGCTGTGTGCGGCGTGTGCAGAGCTGCTTCTTGTCACATCGAGAAGCGAAGTCGCTCGAGAGGCACTTGGCGAGTCTCATTGTCAGCGGCGGCATGGCACCGCAGCGTCGCCGGAGCCCGCACCTCGCCCTTGTCCCTCGCCCTCGTCTCCCCTCGCCTGGCATCCCCGCTCCTTCACTGAGTGCCGCAAAGACCATGAGTGGCCACAACTGGGCCTTCTCACAGGTGCGCCGTGCCTCCACTGGCCCCCCCCTTGGCCGCAGAGCGAAGTGTGCTGACTCGTCCGGATCGGGGGCGCTGATTGTGCGCAGCTCAACAGGGCGAGTCGCATCGCCCTCCCCCTCTGGCGCTCGGGGCAGGACACTGACCTCTGCAGTGCACCCGTACACAGCTGGCCCCGAGCCCTGGGACCACGTCTGACAACGGCCCCGCGCGCGACCGCACCGACGACACCCGTGCGTGCCCCCTTTTGAGGTGTCTCGTCCTCCCCCCTCCCTCGCTCATCCCGATCCCGATCCCTCCGCAGTCTCGTTCCCGTGCGACTCGAACGCTCTCCAGGCGCAGCTCGAAGCCTGGACCAACGTCGCGTTCGAGTTCGACTCGCCCGACTTTGCCGCGGACTCTGGCGCCCCCGGCCCGGACGACCCCTCTGCAAAGGCCGGCCCTGGCGCAGCCGCCGCCTCGGCTCCCTCGCCCACGGCAGGCGCCGACGAGCGCAACCGTTACGCCGCCCGCGTCGGCGAGTTTGGCTTCAAGCCCCTCCTCGCCCACCACGACGAGCAGCAGCAGCCGTCGACCGTCGACCTCAGTGCCCTCCTCGGCACGGGGACCACCACGGCTGCCGCCGACCCCTTCGCGCCGTCCAACCTCACGTCCGGATCGCTCGTCGACCCGGCCCTGAGCCTCCCCTCGTTCGCGACCGCCGCGCCGGCGCTCCCGCCGTCGTTCTTCGCGCCCGAGACGCCCGCCGCCGCGGCGCCCCTCGACCTCGTCACCCCCGCTCCGGCGGCGCCCGCGCACGAGGCACCCTCGCCCGCGCCGTCGTCGTCCACGAGCACGACCGCCAAGAAGGGCAAGACGGCGTCGACCTCGAGCGCGGCGGCGGCGGCCGCCGCCGCCAAGAAGAAGCGCGCGCCGTCCGCCGCCGTCGCCGCCAAGCTCGCGACGGCGGCCAAGACGCTGCCGCTCCCCGAGGGGGTCGACCCCTCGACCCTCAACGAGGACGAGCTGAACCGGCTCGCGATCGAGGAGGACAAGCGCCGGCGCAACACGGCCGCGAGTGCGCGGTTCCGCGTCAAGAAGAAGCAGCGCGAGCAGCAGCTCGAGCAGACGGCCAAGGAGCTGCGCGAGCGCGTCGCCGTCCTCGAGAAGGAGGTCGAGACGCTCCGGACCGAGAATGGCTGGCTGAGGGGACTCGTCGTGGACAAGAGCGTCGACACGGGACGCAGCGGGGCGGACAACACGCGCAAGCGGGCACGCGAGGACGACCTCGAGTCGTCCCTCTTCGTGTAGCCATAGCACCCGTCTCGTCGTTGCCCCCACCGCTGTTGTCTCTCTCTCTCTCTCGGTCGTCGTCGTCAGTCTCAGTGCCCTCTCTAAAACCTTGTCGTTTCAACACACTCAGTAGTCACCCCCACCCACCCTCCTCTCTGCCTCCCTCACTCCCGCGGGGTCCTCCTTTTCGCTGGGCGGCTCCAACATGCCAGCCCGCACCTCGCCGGAGGGGACGGCCTCTCCCTCCTCGCACCAACTCGCGTTTGCAACTCTCCGGGATGCTCGCTTGTTCTTGCCTGCCCTCCTCCCTCGTCGGACCTTGCAGAGCGAGATGAGAGAACGTGGTGGTGGCAACAAGACAGGGAAGCACGACAGGCAAGGTGGGAAGGGGAGAGCACACTCGCAAGCGACGACGGAAGGGCGGAAACAAAAGGCTGGCTCACTCAAAGACGCGCACGACGCCCGCCCGGTCCCCGCTGACGACGCACCGGAACGGCAAGTCGAGCACAGCGAGCGCCGTGATGGCCTCCTGGTGCGCGCGCAGGAGCTGCTGCTGCGAGTTGGCGATGAGGGTCGAGCGGTGCACGCGCGAGGTCGGAGCGACGGGGGTCGCGGCGGGGGCGGAGGACCCGGCGCGGGACGAGCGCGAGGTCGCGGACGCGCCGGAAGGAGAAGGGTGGTGGGAGGTCGAAGAGGTGGACGAGGAGGCCGAGGGCGACTCGAGGTGGAGCGTCGGGCGGACGGTGCTCGAGTGCGTACTGCGAGCGGCGAGCCGGTCAGCGATCTATCCGTTCGTTATCAGGCCGAAAGGCCCTGCGCACCTGTACGACGGCATGTCCTCGTCTGCATCGAGTCCACTGACGACGGCGCTGCGGCCCGGCTTGCCCAGGTCCCAGAACCGCAGCTTGCGATCCTCGCCGCCCATGAGCACGAACCCCCCTTCTCCACCCTTGTCTCCGCGCGGCTTGCCGTCCAGGCCGGCTCGCGGCGCAGCGTCGCCCGCGCTCGACGGGTCGACGACGTGCGTCGCCGCGGGTCGAGTCGAAGCCTGCGCTGCGTAGTCCGCGCCGAGGAGGAGTGCGCGGACCGTCGGCCGGACGGGCGGGACCGTCTGGCGGCTCTCGGCGTCGACGGGCACGGACGGTGCAGGCCTCGGCGCAGTTGACGCGGCGAGGAGGGCCTCGATGGCTGCTGCCGGGTCAAGCGCTGCGTCGCGCATGGCCGTGCTCGACGAGTCGTCGCCCGTGCCGGCAAACATGTTGGCGCGGCTCGATGCGTGGGAAGCAGCGGCCTGAGCTTGCTGCTGCGGCGACACGACGCGGAACTCGTCGACCTTGACGCCGAGGTCGATGTCCCACACCTCGGCGACGACAGTGCCGTGGGCGCCAGGCGACGACGACGACGCGGCCCCGCGGCGGCTCTTGCCCTGCTCGGCGGTCGGACCGGGCGCTGCTTCGTCCGGCTCGGCCGCGACGACGACCCACCGGCCCTTGCCCTTGACCGGGTGCACCGCGACCTGGTTGATGCGCCTCGTCCCGACGGTCCAGCTGCGGAGCAAAAGCCCAAAGCGGAGGTCCCACAGTGTGAGGACGCCCGTCGCCGTCCCTGCGACGAGCCACAGGTGCTTGCGGTCGAGGCACAGCGCCGTGATGGGCCCCAGGTGGCGCGGATTGGACAAAGTCTGGAGCGCGCGCATGGTGCGCACGTCGAGGATGATGATGGACGACAGCGACGTGCCGAGGACGAGGTTGTTGGTCGTGTCTGCGCAGGGGCATGAGCTATCGCGGTCAGATTGCGGCCCGCCGAAGGAGAAGCGAGCTCGAGAAGGACGCACCGGTGTTGAAGCTCGCGAGGCACGTCGCGTGGTCGCCCTCCTCGTCAAGCGGGTACTGACGAATGAGGTGCGGCTTGCTGTACCGCGGCATCGACCCCGACAAGCTCACGTCGACGCGGTGGACCCACACGCTCCCGTTGGTCGACGCGCTCGCGACACAGTGCGAGTGCTCGAGCACACACACGGCCGTCACTTTGCCTCCCTGGCGCAGCGTCTGCCTCGACCGGCTCGTCACGTTCTTCTCGAGGCGCATCGCGTCCCACACCTTGACCGTGCCGTCCTCGGACCCCGTCACGAAGAAGAGGTGGTCCGGCGAGACCTGGATCGACGTGATGGCGCCCGTGTGCTCGACGAGGCGCGCGATGAGCGTCCCGTCCGGCCGACTCGGGGTGCGCTCCCGCGGTGGGAAGCTCGTGCGCAGGGCTTTGCGGCGCGGGATGCCCGCCGGGACGTGCGGGCCCAGCTCGGGGAGAGGCTCGCGGTAGCTGTCGAGGTACGTCCGCTCGAGGAGCTGCTTGATGCTCGGGTCGTTGCCCTCTGCGGGTGTGCGCCGTGGGTCAGTCGCCGCAAAGCCCTTTCGACACGAGGAAGGGAGGCGCACCGTAAGTCGAGACGAAGCGCTGCGGCGGCCGCGGGACCTGTCTCCCGCTCACGCTGCGCTTGAACTGCGTCGGCGACTGGCTCACGACATCCTGCATGACGCTCGCCGCGTCCGCGTCCCCCGCACTCGCGCGGTACCTCGCCTCGACGTCAAACAGGCCCATCGCGTTCGTCGAGTCCTCCGCGACGGCCGGCACCGCTCGCGCGACCTCGACGGCGTTGAGGCGCACGCGACTGCGCGGCTTGGACGAGCCTGCGGCAGCCGCAGCGCCAGAGACGGTCGAGGTCGTCGACGTCGCCGTCGTCGCCTCGCTCGCGGCCGTCGACGTCTGCGACACCGTTCGGTGCAGGTCGAGCCTCTCACCCGCCGCGCCCGTGGGCGTCGCAGCCCTCGGCGTCGCCCCCGCCGCGGCCCCCGCCTCGAGCCCTTCACCGTCCTCCTGCAAGCTGTGCATGCTCGGGCTCGCGGCGCCCCCACCCACCTGGTGCGCCCCGAGCGCAAGCCTCCTCCGCAGGTCGTCCACCGGCGCCTGGCCCGCGCTCGTGCGGCGACCCGCAGCCGGGCGGCCCGAGGCTGCGTCGCTCGAGGCGGTCGAGACGCGGCGGCTGAGCGTCCCGCCGCTCGGGGTGCTGCTGCCCTGGAGGCGCGAGCGCGCCTGGTTGAGCATCTCGTCGGCCGAGAGGACAGAGAAGAAGATGGTCTGCGGGACGATGCCGAGGTCTTGGAGGTTGGCGGCGCTCGACGTTGGCGTGAGGGCGTCGGGCGAGTCGTACCCGCGCGAGGGGCCGCTGCACATCGAGGTCTCGGCGTCAGCGCACTGCTGCAGGTTGGCGAAAGGCGACAGGGGCGACGCACCCTTGCCGCGCTGCCGCGACCTTTGCGACATACTCCCTCATCGCGCTGAGCTTGTACTCGTCCTCGACGCTCATGCCCAGTTGCCTCATCCGCTCAAGCTGCGCGTGGTCCTCGTCCGTCCGCACACTCGCGTCGCGCGGGGCGCCCTTGGTCGGCCCGCCGCGCGAGAGGGACCAGAAGTGCGACTTGCCGCTGCGCGACGCCCAGGTGACGGCTGCTTCGAAGACGACGCGGGAGAGCTGAGTGGCCGAAGCGAGTGTCAGGAGAGGGTGAAGAGGGGAGGTCTGGCGGGGAGTTCAGGAGGAAGGCACGCACGGGCTCGCGAGCGTTGTCGAGCAGGGCGAGGTCGGTGATCTCCTTGATGTCGGAGCGCAGCAGCCGCTTGACGGTCGGGTACAGGATGCACCACCTGTCCGTCGTGCCGAGCAGGCTCGCGACCGTCGCGAGGAAAGACGCCGCGCCTGCTCTCGCTCGCCTCCGGTCAGCCAAGAGCAGCGCGCGTGCCGCAGCGGCGAGGAAGGGGCGCACCCTCGCGGATCCAGATGTTGGGGTGGCACAGGAAGCCCGTCACTTGACCGACGAGCTCCCACATCTTGCCCTTGGCGAGGAGTCTCCGCTCGGCGAGCGTCGTGAGCGAGTCGAGCACCCTGACGACAACAAACTCCTCTGGGTCTGTACGGACGCTCACCCATCCAAGTCAGTCAGCAAGGGGATCGGCGCGCTTTTGACCCGAGAAAGAGAGAGGAACGCGCACCCGCGAGACTGAGCGAAATGAGCGGCAGGATGTACTCCTCCAAGCTCCTCGCGCCGACGCACTGCGCGACGTCGACCGCGCGCGCGTTCCACTCTGCGCGGAGGAGCCAGTCGCGCGTGTTGAGGTACGTGACCAAGTGGGCGAGGACGGCGTCGTTGGCGCCGAGGCGGCCGAAGAAGGTGCACAGGGCGCCGACGTGCACGAGGAGGGCGCGCTTGACGGCGGGGGAGGGGTCCGAGAGGAGGGGTCCGAGGTGGTCTTGCACGAGCGAGTGCAGCTCTTGCAGTCGGGTGTCGAAGTTGCCCTGCACCGGCGGCACAGCGGGGAACAGCTCGTCAGTGCGCGGACCGGGGACACGGGTCAAGAGGCAGAGCAGGAGGAGGAGCAGGAGCAGGAGGAGAACAAGCGCACGGCGTACGGCGACCCTTCAAAGTCCTGCTGCAGCCCCGCGAGCTCAAACGTCCCCTCGGTCCTCATCGCCTCCGCCATCTCGAGGAACCTCTGCGCCGTCTGCGCGAGCGCCGCGATGCACAGCGCGTACGTCTCGCGCGGGAGGAGCTCCGGGTCCGTCGCGAGGGCGCGCGAGTTGGGGAGGACGTACTCGGGCAGGACGTCGACGTTGGAGGGCGAGATGGTCCGCACGAGGAGGAGCGTCTGGGTCAGGGCGCGGAGGGCCGCGGCGCGCACGGACGCGACGTCGTCGGCGAGGAGGGCGACGAGGTACGGCACGAGGCGGTCGAGCCGCGTCGGGTCGGTCAGGTAGCGGTTGAGCGCGAGGAGGAGCTCCAGCGCGCGGAGGACCGACGCGGGGCGGACACAGTTGCGCAGGTTGGCGCAGACGAGGGAGAGGACGATGAGTGCTGGGCCGTCTGTCGCGCGAGGCGTTCCGGGAGGGGGGGGGGGGTCACCGGTCAGTTGGCTGGCTGCTCGATCCCGCGGGTCACGAGCTGAGGGACGCGTACCTTCGCTGACATTGCCTCCGACCACTGCCGCGCCCTCCTGACCCGGCAAGTGCAGCCGGACAGGGAACAGTCCCTGCGCTCTCCAACCTGTCAGCCCCTGCGCGCGCCCTCACCTCGTGGGGGGAAACGCAACCCGCTCACCTCGCCTCGCTGCGTCTCGTCAGGCTGCTCCGTCGCCCCGTCACCTTCGACCGTCTCGTCGAGGTACCGCGCGATCATTTCCCACTCGCTCCACACCCTCTCGATGCGGTCGTCGGCGTCCGTGCGGAGCAGCGTCTGCTGCTGCTGCTGCTGCCCCGCAGCGTCCACCGGCGTGTTCGTCCCCGGTCGCGGAGGAGCAGCAGGCGGCGGCGGAGCGGGTGCCGGAGCAGGGGACGGGGACGAGGGCTCGTTGAGCGACGAGAGGAACGGGTGGAGGAACGTGTAGAAGATGTCGGGGAAGGCGGTCGAGCGGTACTGTGTCAGGTAGTCGGCGAACGAGAGGCGCGCGGCAGGGTCGAGGGAGACCATGCTGCGGATGAGGGACTGCGGTGCGCGCGAGTGCGAGTGCGAGACGCGAGTGAGTGGGGGAGCAGCGACGAGAGTGGGGAGGGGGGCATCGAGCGGGCGCACCCTGATCTCAACGTCCTCGATCTCTGCGAGGTACGACTCGAGGTTGTACTCTCCCTCGCGGTACTTGAACAGCTGGCTGAGCGTGAAGGGCGGGGTCCCCTCCATCCACAGTTCGGCGAGGACGCAACCGAGCGAAAAGACGTCCATGGCCTCGGTCACGCGCCCGTCGCGCTTGCCAAACTCGAGCGCGTCCTTCCTGCGCGCCGTGTCGGACCCGGCGGCGTAGTAGCGCTCCGGGGCGAGGTAGCACGTGCGGCGCGAGGCCGTGTCGAAGTAGAAGGAGAAGGCCGAGGGGTCGTCGAGGGGGAGGAAGGTCGGCTTGAACGCTGACGAGAAGTCGGTGAGGTAGGCCCAGTTCCAGGTCGTGACGACGACGTTCTCTGTCTTGATGTCGCCGTGTGAGATCTGCGAGGGCGGACGAGCAGAGGGTCAGCGAGGTCGGGTGCCGTGCGTCGACTCTCCGCTCGACCTGTGCGGTTCCCGGGACGCACACCTCGCTCGCGCGCGTACTTGAGACCCGTCAAGAGCTGGAACGCGATCCAGCGCTTCTCGACCGACGAGAGGAACGGTCGGGTGCTGCGGTCGACGCAAGTGGGGGAGGGGGAGTGAGCGGGGGCTCGGCTGCAACGGGGGCAGGGAGTCGGGGCACTCGCCTGATGCGGTCGTAGAGGTTGCTGGCGACCCATTGGCGCATGAGGTAACCGGCGCGTTCCGTCTCGAGGGCGCGTCCGTAAGGCTGGACATTGGGGCAGTCGGCGAGGGCGTCTCGCTCGGCTGTCGGCGGGGGGGCCGTATGTCGAGGTCAGGGAGGACTCGTGAGAGAGCAAGGGGAGGGGCGCACCTTTGATGCGGCGGTGAAAGGGCTTGAGGGAGAGAGATGGGTCCGACTTGACAAAGACCTTTGCGACGAGGGCGCCGTGGCGGTGCCTGGCGCGGACGCACTTGAGGAAGCGCGACGAGCCCATGCTGGAACAGGGGGGGGAACAAGGCCCAAGTCAGCTCTGTCATGAGGGGACGACGAGGAGGAGGGGCCTGCTCGCCTCTTGTCGTAGACGATGTCGCCGCCGAGTTCGAGGAAGAAAGGGTCGGTGCCCGGTTGCGGGCGTGCATTGGCGGGCAAGGCGAGGGCAGCAGGGTGGGGTGCGCTGAGTGCTGCGCCCATGGTGGCGTCCGTCAGAGCGAGACTTGACGAGCCGAAGATTGTCGGGAGGTGGAGCGCCTCCTCTCTTCTCGCTTTCTCCTCGACCCCTCACTGGGTTGCCCTGCACGCATGGCCTCACAGGGCACTCAC
The DNA here is from genome assembly GCA_006352295.1 of Rhodotorula diobovata. Lineage (NCBI taxonomy): Eukaryota > Fungi > Basidiomycota > Microbotryomycetes > Sporidiobolales > Sporidiobolaceae > Rhodotorula > Rhodotorula diobovata. Next base: position 147,011 of record SOZI01000020.1, on the reverse strand, counting down.
AGGCACCCGCTGGCTTGCCCCGCCTGCTCGAGGGCTGACCCGACCCGCTCCTTCTTGTGCCGTGACTGCCTCTCATCCTGGTCCGCCCGCTTGCCTCTCCCGTCTCTCTCTCTCTCCCTCTCGCGCTGACACACTGACACTCTCTCCCAACAACCACAACAGCCTCGCAGACCACCACACCCGCCGACTCCAACTCCGCAACCAACTCACCCTCGTCACCGCAAAGGCCACCGCCCTCCTCTCGGGCTCTGACCCCACCACCGCCACCACCTCGTCCTCGTCCCGACCACTCGGCGTCGCTCAAGAGCGCATCCTCAAGGCCCAAAAGTGGTCCCTCGCCAGCAGGGCCTACGCCGCGAGGGAGGCCGTCGCCACGGCCAAGGACGCCAACTCGCAAGGTCAATCCCTGTCCCTCTCGTCCTTTCTCTCCCCCGAGTCGCTCACCTCTTCGTCACACAGCCGAGCAAGCCCTCGCAACCCGCCGCGCCGCCCTCGCGTCCCGCCGCGCCAACCTCTCGACCGCGCGCTCGCTCCTCTCGTCCCTCTCGTCCCCCTCGGACGCCACCCCCTCGGCGTCCTCCCTCTCCCTGCACGACTCTGTCCCGTCCCTCGCGGCGCGCATCTCGGCCCTCGAGGACGCCGTCGCCGCGCTCGAGCGAGAGACGGACCGTGTGAGGCGCATCCTCGAGAGGGAACTCGTCGTCGCCGTCTTTGCCCTCTCGCCGCTCGAGCGCCCGCTCGCCGACCCGTTCCTGCCCTTCCCGGTTCCGGTACCCACACCCACCTCTGCTTCAGCGCGCCCCTCCTCCTCCTCCTCCTCAACCTCGACCCTCCGCCCCCCTCCCCCTCCCCACCCCTACTACACCCTCTCCCTCCTCCCCCTCCCGCCCCTCTCCTCCCTCCTCTCCCTCCCCCCGCAAACCCTCGAGGCCCTCCTCGCGCACCTCGCCCACCTCGTCCGCCTCGTCGCGCTGTACGAGCGCACAGCCGTCCCCTACGCGCCCGTCGCGGGGCTCTTCGGGCCCGGGAGGGCGGGCGTCAGGGCTGCGCCGGGGTGCGGAGCTGGGGCTGGGGCTGGGGCGGGGGCGGGGGCGGGGGGAGAGGGAGGGGAGGGAGAGGGAGCGGGGAAGAGGAGGGAGAGAGACAGGGGCGCAATGGGGAACGAGGTCTGGCCCCTCGTCTTTGGCTCGAGGCGCCGCGCGGCCGCAGCAGAGGCCGCTTCCGGTGCCGCAAGCGCATCAGGAGCGGGCTTTCCAGGGTACAAGGGCGCCGAGCGGCCGGACAATGTCGACGGCGAGGGACTCGGCTTCGGCGAAGGCGAAGGCGACGACGACGGGTCCTGCTACGACGCCGCCGCCGCCGCGGGACCGAGCCGAGGCACGCGCACCAAGCCCCGCCCGAGCAGCAGCAGTGCGAGCAGCAAGCGCGCGCGCCTCGTCCTCGGCGGGGCCGTCGCGCTCGCCGTCGACCTGGCCTTCCTCGCCTGGACGCGGGAGCGGCGCGCCGCCGCCGCGGCGGGGAGCGGCGCAAGGACGTGGAAGGTGGAGGAGCTGGATGACTTGGGCGAGCTGGTGCGCCGGGTGGTGGGCGTGGGGGAGGGGCTGGACGGGGACGAGGGGGAGGGAGAGGCGGAGGGGGAGGCGCGCGACGTTCGTGAGGAGGCGGCGGCGACGCTCGCTAGAGAGGACGACCCCCGCGCCGACTCCGCGTCGTCATCGTCGTTCTCCGCCTTCCCGCTCTCCCTCGCCGACGCCATCGCGCACTACACCTCCCTCGCGCTCGGCCCGGCGTTGTCCTCCTCGACGCCCTCGGCGTCGTCCCGCGCAGCTCGGAGCCGCGCAGCGCTCGAGGAGAGTGGCGTCGTCGTCGAGGGGGAGGGGGAGGGGGAGAGTGCGCAGGGAGAGGCGGATGGAGACGAGGAGGACGAGGGGTGGGACCTCGTGTCTGTCTGAGTGTGGACACTCGTGTAGCGACTCGCGTGCTCTCTCTGCTGTTGCTTGTACGCCTTCTGTCCGTTCGTTCCTGGACCCGGTCCGCAGGTGCAGGCGAGGAGAGAAGAGCACACCTCTGCGCGAGACGCGAGACGGAATAAAGTCGCCCGGCCGTGACAGCAACACGCGCTCCGCAGCGCCTAGAAATCTACACGCACTGACGAACAGCACACTCGGGCCCTCGCTGCACCCGGACCCGACCCGTCCCCGGCGACCTACTCCTCCTCCGCATGCGGCTCGTCCGCGAGCCCTTCCTCCCACGCGACCCTCGCCGCGTCCCACACCCAGCGGACCTGCTCCGCCGTCTGGCACATGGTCGTGCGCTGGTCCCGCAGGCCGTCGACCGTCGCGCCGACGTAGTCTACCGCGTGTGACGCCGAGAGCGAGAGGATGCGGTGCGCGGGGTAGGACCCGAGCGGGTGGGTGGGGTTGTCTGGTGGGGTGGGGAGCGGTGGGAGCGAGGTTGGGGACGTTGGGGAAGGGGAGCGGAGGAGGTAGGAGAGGAGGGGGAGGAGGGAAGAGAGGGCGAGGAGAGTGCCGGTGCGGCCGACGCCGGCGGAGCAGTGGGCCAGGATCGGGGCGGGGCTGGAGGAGGAGGAGGAGGAGGAGGAGGAAGAGGGAGAGAGCGAGGCGTTGAGCGCGTGGAGGCGATGGATGAAGCGGATGAGGTGAGCGGCAGAGTCGGGGACGCCTAGCGTGTGGTTTCGAGCGAGAGGTGAGCTGCTGGCCTCGTATGCTTGTGCGCGGCAAAAGAGAGCGCAGGACGACGCACCGTGATCCCGCCACCCGAGGTACTCGACATGGACGACCCTCCTCCCCAGCTCGTCCCCCTCCCTCCCGACCCTCAACTCGCTCGTCCGCGCCCCCTCGCTTTCCTCCTTCCGCTCCAGCCTCACCCAGACGCCCTGCCCCCGCTCACCGCCCTCACTCGGCACGCGCGCCGTCTCGCCGACCGTCGCAGGGAAGTACGGGTGGCACTTTTGCCGCCGCCCTTCGACGAGGGGTGTGAGCTGCACGACGAGGTTGACGAGTGGGAGGGGGCCCGCGCCCGTTTCTTGGTACGCGGGCGAAGACGGTGGGGAGAGGAGGAGCGAGAGAAAGTCGTGCACGGTGTGAGGGATGGGAGCCTGTGTGGCGAGGAGGGGCGTGAGCTGGAGTCCGGGCGGGAGGGCTCGTGCGTCGCGAGGAGGGGAGGGGGGCCAGAGCCGCGCACCTGCGCCGCGATCCACCACCGTCGCGGGAGGACGTCCTCGCTGAAGCCGAGGTCCGGCTCGCGCACGAGGGACGCGTTGACGTAGTCTGGCGCGGAGACGGCGCCGGCCGTGGTGCGCAGTGGCGGGAGGCAGCGCGTGCGGTCGTACGCGATGATGTCGCTGTACCTGCGCGAGGAGGTGCACTTTGGTGAGCTGCAAGGCTGTGCGACACTGCGCAGCAGCACAGAGGCCCGGCGCACCTGTTCTTGTCGAGGTTGGCCCTGCTCGAACCGGCGTCGACGGCGAACCACTCGTCCTCTGCCTCCCCCTCACGACGCCTGCGCGCGTCCGAGCGCGAGCCGCCCTGCACCGCTGCATACCCGTGCATGCGGGCGTCGCTGATGATGGCTCGGCGGAGTTGTTCGCGTTCTTGGAGGGCGGCGAGAGCCGAGTGGAGCGCCTCGCGAGACGGGGTGAGGAAGGCTGGGGGCGGGGCTCGCGCCGTGTGCTTGTGCGTGAGCGCTGCCATGGTGCAGAGTGAGCGGACGAGCGTATTTCGAGGTGGCTGCGAGCCAGCAAAGGGGTGGGGATGAGAGAGCGAGCAGGTCACTAGAGCGAGCTGGCAGGCCCAAGTTCCCCCTGTTTCGGTCTGCACTCTCGCTGCCAATCCCGCCTCCGCCTCGAGAGCGCGCGCAGACTTCTCGGTTTCCTCTTCACCCGTACGCGTGCCCACATCGCTGCGAGTCCCTTCTTCGTGTGAGCTTTTCTCCTCGCCCGCCAACCCACCTCGGCCCCTCGCCCCGCCGCCGCACCCCGACCCGCTGCGCGCCGAAAAGACCAACTCCCTCTGGCACCCCTCCCCCTCCCCCCTTCTCCCGCCCGTCGACCCCGTCGTTCAGTGCGTACGCGGCACGCCATCTGTGCACACACACGGGCGCACATGCGCACACGTGCTGGCTCGCTGGGCCGCACAGGGATCACGCGTCGAGGAGGGGGCGGGGGGGTGAGCATGGGCCGGGGGAACCCAGGCTCGCGCATGCTTCGGGCGCCTCGCACCGGTGTGCAGTGTGCAGCGGGTAGCTCAGCAGGGCCAGGACCCCTCGAGGGCGACACACGGCGGGACACAGCAGCTCCGAGATGCGGGTGGAGAGGGCCGCGGCGGACTGGCCTCGCTCGCGCACACAGGGACCACGCTGACCCCTCCCCTCCCTTGTTCCTCCTGCCTCGCTCTCTCGCGTGCCTTGCCGACTCCGACAGGCCAGTATGATCATTCCCAAGGCCGACCGGCGCACCATCTACGAGAACCTCTTCAAGGGTCCGTCCCCCCTGGTCCACGCCGCACTCGCTCGCGAGACCGTCCACACCGGTTCCTGACACCCACCCGTGCACCGACAGAGGGCGTTCTCGTCGCGAAGAAGGACTTCAACGCGCCCAAGCACCAGGAGCTTGACGTCAAGAACCTGTTCGTCATCAAGGCGTGCCAGTCGCTCACCTCGCGTGGCTACCTCACCACCCACTTCTCGTGGCAGTACTACTACGTGCGCCTTTCGCTGTCACGTGCACACCCTGTGAGGAGGTCGCGCTGACCCGACCCGACTCGCAGTACACCCTCACCCCCGAGGGCATCGACTACCTCCGCGAGTTCCTCCACCTCCCCGCGGAGGTGCGCACTCGCTCTCGCTCCCTCGTCCCTTCCTCCCTCCCCACCACAGTCGCTCACACCCACATCTGCCCACCCCTCGCTCCGCCCGCAGATCGTCCCGGCCACGCACAAGAAGCAGGTCCGCGCCGCCCGCCCGGGCCAGCAGCAGCGCCCCGAGGGTGCGTACCGCGCGCCCCGCGGCGGCGACGCCGAGGGCTACCGCCGCCGCGAGCAGGGCGGCAAGGAGGAGGGTGCCGGCGACTTCCGCCCCCGGTTCGCGTGCGTTTGACGTCCCCCCCCCCCCCCCTTTCGGCTCTTGTCCCCTTCCCTGCCTTGCCCCGGCGCGCATGCTGACCCTCGGTACTCGGTCCACAGCGGTGTCGGCCGTGGCGGCCCCCGCACCGAGGCGTAAACTTCCCTTTGCGTCTCGAGGCGTCTGTTGTCCAGTCCTGTCGAACCCGTCGGGGTGTCGCACCAGCTTGAAACGAGGATCGAGCGTGCGGTCTCCCAAACTTTCCCTCTTGCATGCGTCTCCTTGGGGCGAGGGGAGCAGGGGTCTGCGTGGGTCTGGGAGAGAGGGAGAGGGGCCATGTGGGGCTGCGAGGACGAGAGAGTCGCGGACAGATCTTTGAGTGAGGAGGGGATGGGAAGCGTACTCTGGGAAGCGCCGCCGGCGTCTGCGCGTCGTTTGCGCGTCGACACATGGTGCCCACCCAGGTGCAGCAGGGGCCCTGTCGCGAGTGCTTGACCACGCGAGGGCGAGACGATGGACGCTGCGAGTTGCGACCCGTCGAGACGCGCCCAGCTCAAGGCGCAGCTCTCTCGCTCGCACTCAAATCCCCGCTTGACCTGAGCTGCGTGACACAGGTGTAGGCACTGCGGCACCGCCCCTCGACGACAGCAATCGTCCTCCCGCTCTCACCGCGCGCCCCCTCCCTGGTCGACACCCTCTCGCGCACCACCCAACTCTCGCATGGACCGCCTCCCCATCGCGCTCCACCTCCCGCAGGAGCTCCTGCCCCTCTCCGGCAGCTTGAGCAGCAGCCACGCCCGAGGCGGCGGGCAGCAGCCGTCCAAGGTGGTCGGGTCTGGCGCAGGCTACGGCCCTCCGCTCCCTGCCGACGGGACTCCCCTCTCGCGCCTCGTCTCGTCCGTCCTGTACGCCCCGCCGCGCGAACCCACCCCCGCCGAAGCAGCAGCCGCCGCCGCGCAGGCGCAGGGCGGGTCCTGGTCGCAGCAGCGCCCGACGCGGACAGAGTACGACCTCGTCGCGCTGCCACTCACCAACGGCAACTGGCAGGAGCGCTGGGAGCGCATGTGCACCATCACGGCGAGCCCGACAGAGCTCGACTTGGGCGTCGCGGCGGCCCAGGCGGATGCGCAGGCGGATGAGGCCGAGACTTGGCGCGCCGGGGGAGGGTTCTTGCGCACAGAGATCAACATCACGAGGAGTGGTGCGTCTCTCTTCTCTGTCCCTCGTGCTCGGTGTGCGTGTGAGCCGAGCGACGTCCCCGAGACTGACATGAAGTGCCCCGCGGCGTGCAGAGGAGTCGGGCAGCCTCATCTCGTTCGCGAGCAACTGGCTCGAGTTGGACTCGCCCATCGAAGGGTTCCGCTTCGACTCTGAGCTCGCGCTGCGACAAGAGATCAGCTACGCGTCGTACCTCTCGATCACGAGCATCGTCCTCCCGCCCCCCAAGCTCGAGAACCGCGACTACCTCGCCGACTACGCCCGCGCCATCAACGGGGCCCTTGCGTCGAGCTGGCACATCAACGTGCGCCCTCCTTCTCCTCCTCGTCGTTCTCTTCGCGAGGCTCGTCCCGTCTGGTCAGCCTCAACGACTGACAAAGCGACTCGCCGTGCAGATCTCGATTCGCCTCCCTGTCGCCGTCTACTCGGAGGCAGAACTCGCCGCCCGCCCCGGGACGCCCGCCTTCCAGGCTGTCACGGGCGACTCGGACCGCTGCGAGACGTGGGAGATGTGGAACACGCTGCGTGGCATGTGTGCCTACTCACCTCGACTGACGCTCAGTGCGCCTCCTGTCCTCCTCCTCGGAGAGCTTCAGCAGGCGAGACTGACGAGACGCGACGCGTGGTCCATCCGCCCGCCCGCAGCCCTCGACTTGACCAGCCCACTGCCGTCGCCCAAGAGCCTGACGCGCTGGGCGGCCGAGCCCGTGCGACACATCTTCCTCCCCTGCACGTCCTTCATCCCCAACGCCAAGGGGTACCCAGTCTTGTCCAAGAGCATGCAGGCCTTTCTCAAGAGCGCGTTCAAGGTGCGATCTTGCCCGCCTTCGCCTGCTTCGTCCCTCCGGCCCTCGCACGGTCAGCTCACGCGCCTCTCGTGTCCGTCTGCCCGTGCCCGCCCGCCCGCAGTTCCGCCCGACCGTCATCCTCTCGGGCACGCACCGTGGGCTGCACTCGGCAGGTGGTCACCTCGCGTACGCGCAGTACGTCCGGTTCCTGTACCGCAAGGCGCAGGAGCTCCTCCCCGTCGAGGAGTATGCCCAGGGGTACATGGACCACCTGCAGCAGCCGCTGCAGCCCTTGATGGACAACCTCGAGGGCGAGACGTACGAAGGGTTTGAGAAGGACCCGATCAAGTACAGGCAGTACGAGGAGGCCGTCTACCGCGCTTTGCTCGACCGGCCGCAGGACCGCATCACGTGCGTCTCGCGCTCTCTCACCCTCTGTGTCTGTTCCGCGAAGGGCTGACTTGGATGAGGTTCACTGCACGCAGGACCATCTTTGTCGTCGGTGCGGGGAGGGGACCGCTCGTTGCGGGGTGCTTGCGCGCCGCCGAGCGGTCACAGCGCCGCATCTCGCTCACGGCCGTCGAGAAGAACCCCGCCGCGTTCGTCATGTGCGTCCGCCGAGTCGTCCTGTCCTTCCTCTCGCGACCATCGTCGCTGACTCCCGCGCTGCAGCCTGCAAGAGCGCTCGGCGCTCGAATGGGGCAGCCAGGTCAAGCTCGTCTACTCGGACATGCGCAGCTTCAACCCGAAGGAAAAGGCCGACATCATCGTGTCGGAGCTCCTCGGCAGCTTTGGCGACAACGAGCTGAGCCCAGAGTGCCTCGACGGCGTCATGAGGACCCTCAAGCGTGCGTCGTCTGGTCTAAGCACGAGCAGGGGAGCAAGTCGCTGACCGCGCTTTGCGAGCCGTGCGCAGCCGACGGCATCTCGATCCCGGCATCGTACACGTCGTTCCTCGCGCCGATCGCCACGTCGCGGCTGCACACCGAGGTGACCAACCCGCAAGTGGCATCGACGTCGACCGTCGTCGACTCGAAGCCCGCCGAGCAGCCCTACGTCGTCATGTTCTCGGCGTTCGACACGCTCTCGGGCGCGGGAGGGCGCAACGGCGTCGACAAGGTGCAGGAGTGCTGGACGTTTGACCACCCGCGGCCGGATGTCGTCGTCGACGAGCAGGGTGCGTGACGCGCTTCCTCCCTCGCCATTCTTGACTGGATCGACCAACGCTCGCGAGTCCTGACGCCTCGCGACCGATCCCGCAGGTCTTCCCCTCACGAACGGCCACAACGCCCGCTCGGCGCACCTGTCGTTCCACATCCCGCGCGCGGGCGTCTGCCACGGCTTCGCAGGCTACTTCGAGGCCGTCCTGTACGACGACGTGACGCTGTCGATCCACCCAGAGCGTGCAGCAGGCGACATGCTCTCGTGGTTCCCCATCTTCTTCCCGCTCGCCGAACCGATGTACCTCCCCGCGCACTCGGAGCTCGACGTCCAGATGTGGCGCCTCACGGACAACACGAAGCGCCGCGTCTGGTTCGAGTGGGCCGCGCAGGCTTACCTCCCCGTCTCGACGCTCGGGGGCTTGTCGGCGCGCGGCGGTGGCCCTGGCGGCGCGGGGGCGAGGAACAGCCTGACGAGCCCGCCGACGAGCGCCACGAGCGGGTCGTTCTCGCTCGGGGGCGCGCTGAGCCCCACGCTGGCGGGGAGTGACGCCGCGTTCGCGAGCGCGCCGAGCCCGCACCTCGGGGCGAGCATGAGCGGCGGTGGCGGTGGCGGCGGCGAGGGGCGCATGCCGGGCATCGCGGAGGAGAACGCTGGCGGGCTGCTCGACGGGAGTGTGCTCGGGTCGGGGGTCGGGGACCGCATCAAGATCTCGCAGACCAGGCTGCACAACCCGGGCGGCAAGACGAGCTGGATCGGGTTGTGAGGCGGGGTCGCCGTGCGTGGGTTGGCGCGGTTCACTTGAGTAGCATCCATCTTTCCTTGCATCATTCGCATCGTGGCTCTGCGGTTCACAGACGTCGGGGACATGTGCGTGACGGGGAGGCGAGCTCGCCGGAAGCGAGAGCGACGGCACAGGCTCCCACTCGTCCTCTGCTCGACGTCCCTGCCTCTCGATCGAGCTCGGCTTCGCAAGGCACTGTTGCGAACGATGCTGCGTTACGTCTAGACACCTCGACCCCTCTTCGCCCTGCGTCGCCCTCAACTCACTTGCGGCCGAGCTTCTCGAGCAGCCACGGGATGAGCTCCTCGCGCTTCATCTCGATGTCGTTGCCCGAGCCCTGCTCCTTGCCGACCTGGGGCTTGACGCGGATCGTGCCCTTTGCGAGCTCGCCCGGCGAGACCTGGACGGCGTACGGGATCCGGTCCTTGTCGATGACCTCGAACTGCTTGGGCAACTTGGGCTTGGCCTTGTACATGAACTCGGCCTGCGCTCGCTCGCACCAGGCGCGGTCAGTGAGGGACACGACGACAACAGAGAAAGAAGACGAACGGACCTTGATGCCCGCAGCCCACAGCTCCTTGGCCACCTTCATCCGCTCCTCGAGGAGACCGTCGCCGAGCGACATGACGAAGACTTCGGTCGCCTTTGCCCTGCCAGCCTGGTCGCCCTTGGCCTGCGCCTTCTTGAGCAGCAGCGAGAAGAGGCGCTCGACGCCAAACGAGATGCCGACGCAGGGGATCTTGCCCGCCGCGCCCTTGTCGCCGGCAAACATGCCCACGAGGTCGTCGTACCTCCCCCCCGCCGCGATCGACCCGACCCCGACCGTCGACTCGTCGACCTCGGCCTCTTCGTCGGGGTTGAGCGCGGGCTTCTTGCCCTTGACGTCGGCCTGGTTCTTCTGCTGCTGCGCGGCGGTCGGGACCGCGTCCGGGCTCGGCGCGACGGGCGCGGGAGGCGCAGACCCCTCCGTGACGGCCTCGTAGATGACGCCCGTGTAGTAGTCGAGGCCGCGCGCGAGCGACAGGTCAAACGAGATCTGCGCGCGCGCGAGTCCGTGAGCGGGCGAGGGGGTGGGGCGGGCGTGCCCAGTGGAGGGGAGAGGGAGAGGGAGGGGGACACGCACGCGCTTGGTGACGCCGTAGATGTCGAGGTACTTGTACAGCAGCTGCATGTCGTTGAGGCCCTCGACGGCCGTCCTGTTGGCCGTCAAGCGCGAGTCCTGCTTGAGCTGCTCGACGAGCTCCGGACCGCCTGCGAGTGCATCATCAGCCGGCCGTCGCCTTTCGCTGAGCAAGCCGGTCAGGGGAGAGAGAGACACTCACCCTTGAGCTTGACATACTCGCCGATGCGGTCCGCCACCTCGGGGTCGAGGCCCTTCTCGTTGGTCATCTCCTTCTTGACGTCGACCCAGGCCATCTTGTCGAGCTTGTCGACCGCCGACGAGATGGTGCGGATCTTGTCAGCCGGGACACCACAGACGGCAAAGATGCCGTCGAGGATCTTGCGGTGGTTGAGCTGGCGGAACCACAGGCGGGGTCAGGGTTGCAGCGAGGGCGACAGGGAAGCGGATGGGGAGCTCGCGCGCACCTTGATGGTGAATTCGCCAATGTCGAGCGCCTCGAGCACCTCGCACCCGATGGCGAGGACCTCTGCGTCGGGCAGCATGGGGTCGTACACGCCCGCGATGTCAAAGTCCTGCGAAGCGAGCGAGCGAGCGGGTCTTCCCGGAATCAGCCTCGCTCCCGGTGTCGCCATACCAGCCAGAGGGATCGGGCACGCACACACTGGTAAAACTCGCGCATGCGGCCCTTGGTCATGACGGGCTGGTCGCGGCGGTACACCTTTGCGATGTGGTACCGCTTGATGCTCGGGTACTGCGAGCCGTTCATGGCGAGGAAGCGCGCGAACGGGACCTGCTCGGCGGGAGAGGGGACCGGGTCAGTGCGCGTCGTCTAGTCTAGGAGGGAGAGAGACGAGCGACAACGCACGGTGAGGTCGTAGCGGAGCGAGCACAGCTCGCCGCCCTGGTCCTGGAGGTCGTAGATGAGCTTGCTATCCTCGCCGTACTTGCCCGCGAGGATCTCCTTGAGCTCAAACACGGGCGTGTCGATCGTGACGCCGCCGTGGAGCTCAAACACGTCGGTGATCTTGCGGAAGATGGCCTGGCGGAGGAACATGTCGGTCGGGTGCCAGTCTTTGGTGCCCTGCCGACGGTTTGGAGCTGCGCGTCAGCTCGATGCGCTCGTGCATACGCCTGTCAAGTCCTGTGCATGTGGAGAAGAAAAGCACCTTTGCCGTCTTGAGGGTGAACTTGACGGCCTTCTTGGCGGCACCTGCACCGCCCTTCTTGTCCTCAACGCCGGTGAGCTTTGCGAGCTCTGCCTTGAGTGCCTTGAGGCTGAGGACCTCGTTCTGGACGTCTTCCTGCGGGGCCTTGTCCTGCTTGAGTTTGCGGACGCGGTTGCCCTGCTCGACGATGCGGGCGTTGAGGTCGGCGGCGGAGGACATGCTGGCACGACGCGGGAGGCAGAGGTGGCTTGGGGGAGAGGTGCGTGCGAGTCTGGGAAAGAGGCTAGTGGACCTCTGCAGCATCAACCAGCGCAACTGCGGCGACGGGAGGGGAGGAGCAACCGGGTCCCCTCTCCCTCTCTCTCGCGCTTTCCCCCTCGACGTCCCTCACCCAACGACAGCACCCGCAGTACTGCATTCTGTTCTTGTCTCTGAGACCTTAGCTGGCTGTGACTCGGGCCGCTGCGGCACCGTCCATGTCCTGCGACTCCCGGTGTCCCTCCCCCCTCATCTCCCCTGTTGCACAGCTTCACCTCGGCCCTCTCCACTGGGCAGCGAGCGCAACACGCTCTCTTGTTCCCTCCGTGTCCGGTGGCTGGGGCAGTCATCTCGTGCGCCAGCGATCCTCGAGTCGTGGCCTCCTTCCCGATGCCTTCGCGGATGCTTGCTTACCTTGCCCTTTGCTCAGCGACTTGGCAGACCCTGTCCCCCGTTGCGCCGGCTGAGCACCACCAGCTCGGTGGCTGCTCTGCCCTCCGTCCACCCGGACTGGCAAACAGACGCGCGCGTGTGCTCGCCCCGCTGGTTCTCGAGCCTTTCGAGCTGCGGACGACCACTCGAGCTACGGAACCCCCCACACGCGGTACCTTGGTGTGCAGTGCCCCTGGCTCTCCATCGCGGCGTCGCCAGTACTCGGGTGCGCCCGTGGCCATGCCCAAGGCCGGCCGCTTGTGCCGGACGACACGCCTTCTCCTCCTTGTTCCGGGTCTCACCCTCGTTTCCCGTCTCGGGAAACAAGCCGCGTCTGAAGCAGCACTTGCGCTGCACGCAACTGTCACCTGTGCGCCATCGCACACGCATTTGAATGCTGCGGAGGAACGGCCGCAGCTTGCACCGCGTGCGTCTTCTCGCGGTCACCCGTCGCGACGCGACTAGGGTGACGAACGCTTGTTTGCCGCCTCCTCCTCCTCCTCCTCCCTCTTCCGCTGCTTCCTTCGCTCTGCTTTGCTCGGCCAGTCTTGCTCGCTACTCCTTCTCTGCGCAGCCACAAGCTCCAACTCGAGACCACCGCCTCGCCCCCCCCGCCCCCGCCTGCACGTCAAACCCCAAGCGTCATGCCCCCACCGCGCCTCCTCTCCCTCCCCTTGAAAGGCGTCGCCGTCGCCGCAGCAGTGCTCAGCAGCGCGACGCTCGCGCTCGGGCTGTGCGAGCCGGCGCTCCCTTCCCCCTCGGCGGCCGGGCCGGACGCGCTGCTCAATGTGTTTGCGCTCGGGAGGAGTGCGTCTCGCTTCCTTCGCTCGCAGGGGGTCGAGCTGATGCGGACTGGACATGAAACTGAGCGCAGGCGTCTCGACGTGGGAGTACCTCCCTCCCTCGCCCTCGTGGCCCAAGAGCGGCGGCGCGCTGTACCTCGTCAGTCGCCGTCTGCCACTCCCTTCGAGACTGCACGAGCTGACCACCCGCACATGCACACAGAGCCAGACCGACACGCCAGAGGACGGCGCCTTCTACTTCTCGCAGCGGGCGTCGGCCGATCCAGGGCAGGCGGACCCCGTCTGGACACTGAGGTGCGCCCTGTCCTCTCCTCTCCTCTCGCTCCCGAGTCTCCTCCGCGCGCGCGCAGGCTCTCGAGCTGACGAGGCCTCCCCCCGTGAGGGGATGACCAAACAAAAAAAAACAGTCTCGGGAGCGAGGAATTGGGCGTCAAGTGCGTCCGGACGCAGGGGAAGGACATGCCCGTGACGATGGGGCCGTGCGACGAGGTCGAGGCCGAGGTGCGCCTCTTCCGTCCCTCCCCACGCTTCTCTCCGGCAGCGCGCAGGCTTTTGACACCCGCACCTCGTACCGCGCAGTTCACCCTCTCGTGCCTGTCGTGCGCCTCCTCCTCCTCCTCGTCGCTCAGCCCACCCGGCGCCCCCCTGGCGCGCGGGTGCACCCTCCGCTCCACCGCCGACGGCGGCAGCCAGTGCGTCTCTTCCGTCGCGGGCGCGGGCGGGGGCACGAGCGTCGCGCCGCCGCGGGTGGCGGTGGTGACGCGCGGGTGCAGGGGAAGGAGGGCGGCGGGCCAGGTGTGGGACTTGAGGCTTGCTTAGGCGCGCGCGCGCGGGCGGGCAGGCGGGAGCGGGGGCAGCGACGGACGACGGGAGGAGGCACAAGGTGATTGCAGAAGGGAAGGCCACTCTTTCGAGCTGTACAAGAGAGAGTCTGTGCATCGGGTGATTGGATTGCTGCCTGCGAGACGCAACGACAAGGGAGAGCTCGAGGTCAGCGCTCCTCGTCAACAAGGCTGCGGTGGGTGGGTGGGTGGGTGGGTGGTTGCGATCGGCTAGCGAGGTTTTCTAGGCCTCTGAAAGCGTGTGCATCAAAGCGGGACCGTGGGTCCTCAGTGCCCAGTGCTGGTACATCGTCCTGTCGCGTGAGGAAGAGAGAGGGGACGCGGGGGACTGACCTGAGCAAGCGGATGTGACGAGAAAGAGTTGCACGGGGTGGACGGGTTGAGAGGCTGGGGGACGGACGGAGAGAGCGGTCCGAGAGCAGTGGTGGGCGATGTGGTGGATCAGTGGGCAGCGATGGCCAGGCAGTCAGAAGGAAGAGAAGCGAAGAGCGAGGGGAGGAAGAGAGAGAGAAGCGAGGGAGAGAGGAGGGAGGGCAAGGGGGGGGCGGCGACGGCGTCGGCGTCGGGCTTGGTGCACTTGGGGTGTGGCTCATCGCCTCGGCCCCTCCCTCCCTCGCCTCCTCCTCTTCCTCCACGCCCCCAACCACCATGCTCCTCGTCCCTCCACTCACCGCCCTCGTCGCCCTCGCCCTAGCCACTCCCCCCACAACCGCCCTCCAGATCCCTCTCTTTGCTCGCCCCCCTCCTCCTCCCCCCACCTCACCGCCACCCGCATCATCCTCCTCCTCACACTCCTCCTCCTCCTCCTCGCACTCGCTCACGCTCCGCCACGCCCTCCACCTCTCGACCACCTCGCGCCACCTCCCCGCCTCACGCCGCGACTACTCCCCCCTCGACCTCGCCCCGCTCTCGCTCTCCGCCTCAGCCCGCCCCTCAGGGCTCTACCCCGCGACCCAGCGCCTCTCCTCCCGCCGCATCCGCACCCATCGCCCCTCGAGCCAGGCAGCCTTCCACGCCGCCCGCCGCGCAAGCTTCCACACCCCTCTCCGCGCCCTCCACCTCGGCCGGCTCCCGACCGCCCAAGAGGTCGACGATGCCCTCCTCGCGGGCACGCTCGAGTGGGACGACGTAGAGATCGACGCGCCCGACACGGGCGACGTCGAGACGCTGGCCGCGCTCGGGAGGATGACGAGCAACGCGTACACGCTTCCCGACCGAGAGGGCTGGTACGACATCGGCGGCGGGTGGAACGTCGTGCGTCCGTCTTCCTCTCGTCGCCTCTCTCTGTGCCCGCACTGACAGCCTGTTACTGTGCGCGCGCAGAGCGACTCGTTCGGGTGGAAGGAGGACGGCCTCCGCGGACACGTCTTTGCCGACGAGGCCAACACGACGGTCGTCCTCGCGCTCAAGGGCACGAGCGCCCTCATTGTCGGCGGAGGAGGCGGTACCGCACGCAACGACAAGACCAACGTGAGTGCGGGTCGCGAGACTTGGCTTCCGCCGGGGGTTGCCGCAGGGTGGCTGAATCCACAGAGCTGCCGCTCACTCGTCGTTCCCCTCGCGCAGGACAACCTCCTCTTCTCGTGCTGCTGCGCGCGGGTCGACTGGTCGTGGTCGACCGTGTGCGACTGCTACGACGGCTCGTACAAGTGCCGGCAGGACTGCCTCGAGGAAGCCGTCATCACCAAGAGTGCCTACTACCCCGTCGCGACGGTGCGTCTCTCCCTCCTCTCTCCTCTCGGCGGGACCTGACGCCCTGTCACCTCACGCAGGACCTGTACAACAACGTCAGTGCCATGTACCCTCACGCGCAAGTGTGGCTCGCGGGCCACTCGCTCGGGGGAGCGCTCGCCGCCATGCTCTCGCGGACGTACGGCGTCCCGTCCGTCTCGTTCGAGTCCCCGGGGGACCTCCTCCCCGCGCGCCGGCTCCACTTGCCCCTCCCGCCCGTCAACAATCCCAACTCGTCGCACCCGCCGCCTCCTGCTCCCTCTTCGGGGTCCGGGGGGTTCACCTCGCCGCCGCGGCGCTCGCTCGACGACGAGCTGACGACGCACGTCCTGCACACTGCGGACCCCATCCCCTTGGGGCAGTGCACGGGGACGATCTCGACGTGCGGGATCGCCGGGTTCGCGCTCGAGAGTCGGTGCCACACGGGCAAGGTGATCCGGTACGACACGGTCGGGCGGCTCGGGTGGAGCGTCGACATCAGGACGCACCCGATCCATGTCGTCGTCGAGCAGCTGCTGAGGGAGGACTGGGGGGTCAAGCAGCCCGAGGTGAAGACGGGGACGGGGACGAGGACGGGGAAGGGAGGGTGGTTCGGGTGGTGGCCTGGGCGGGGGAAGAAGGACGGCGACGAGGGGGACGACGAGGAGGGTGGCGGGCAGGACGACGAGGAGGACCCGGACGATGGGCAGAATGGCGGGAGGGGGGTCCCGCAGGCCTTCTTCGAGGACGACGATTGCTCAGACTGCCGGCGGTGGGCCTACGTCTGATCAACCCGGCCGGCGCGGTCTCTTGTGTTTCACGTGTAGCCTATAGGCTCTCCTTGGTAGTTCCTCTTGTCGTAATAGCTCTTGCCAGATCATCTGCGCGCGCGTCGCTCGAGCGCCAGCAAGCACACGTATCGGCCAGCCAGCACCGCCCCCGAGCGTAAGCGCGTCTAAGTCGCGGGCGGCACTCATTCAACTTCGCCCCCCTCGCCCTTCCCCCACCACCACCCTCAAAGCGAGTCACCGCCCGTCCTGGCCACGCGAGATTCGAGCTAACCGGATACTCCCCCCCAACAGTGTCACGCCCGCCAGAACCCCGGCGCAAGGTGCTCGGGGCGTCTCACGGCCCCTCGTCGTCGTCGCCCACAGCCTCCGCCTCGTTCGCCTCGCCGCGCCCGATCCGCGCCAGGGTAGACCTCGCCACCAGCTCGTCTCCTCATCCTCAGCCAGCACCGCACAGCTGGACCCCGTCGCAGCCCGTCCGCGCAAAGGTCCAGCTCGCCTCGTCCACCTCCGCCTCTGGCTCCTCGGCTGGCTCGGGTCCGTCGTCGCGAGGCGGGGCCTTCGTCTCGAGCGCTCCGAGCACTCCGAGCACCGCCGGGTCGCCTTTTGCGCGCGCAGGCGGCGGAGGGGGCCGAGTGCGCGCCGCACTGAGCCCGCGCACGCCCACAGCTGCACGGGCGCCGTCCCCTGTGCGGGCGCGCTCTCCCGACGCGGCCAGTGCGAGGCCCAACGTCGCGAGGGCAGGGACGACCGCACGAGTCGTCGCCAAGGGTGACCTCACGCCCGATGCCAAGCTCCTGAGGGGCCAGAGCGACCCTTTCCCCTCGGCGTCGTCGCCCTCGTCGACGACGAGCAACGCAGCGACGCCCACTGCGACGCCCTCTGCGACGCCCATCAGCTACCTCCCCCCGTCCGTGTCGGTCCGTCGCTTGCCCTCGCCGCGCGCCAGGGCGTCGTCGACCCTCGGCGCGTCAACCAGCACGACCTCGAGCGTCGATTCGACCTCGCCCCTCCCCGCGCTGTCCACCTCGCCAAGCAGCGCCGCCTCTTCGCCCCTCGCGTCCCCCAACCTCGCCCCGCGCGCCGTCTTTGATCCCCCGACCGCCCCTGCACACGCCGGTCTGTCGCCGGCTCCGCACGCCTACTACGACGGGTCTGTCGGGCGCAAAGGCGGTGCGCCCTTTGCGCGGCGCCTGAGCGGGACGAGCACCGCGTCGACGGGTTCGTCCCTCGGGGAGTGCTCTGGCCTCCTCCCGCCCGTCTCTGTCGCAGGCGACGAGCCACGACGACCCCGTCCCGCCGCCTCGCCCTCGCCCTTTCCTCAGTCCCCCCCGCCGCTGCGCTCGCCGTCGCTGCAGGCCTTCCCACTCCACACGAGCATCACCCCCGGCGCGGCGAGCCGCTCGCCGACCATGTCCTCTTTCTCCTCCTCGGCGCGCACCGTCAGGCCGTCAGCCACGGCTCCCGCGCGCCCTCTGCCTCCTCCTCCCTCGCGACCGCCCTCGACCGCCTCGAACCCGGCCAACGCCCGAAGAGTGCACGTCCGCTCGCTCTCTGCGACGAGCACCTCGTCCCTCTCGTCGGCGTCATCGGCGGCGCCGCCCTTCTCTCCCGATCCCGACGGGCGCAACCGCCTCTCGCCGTTTCTCGAGTCATCAGCGCCGTCCGTCGCCGCCGCGTCGAGTGCACCGCCGCCGCCTCAACCGCAGACGCCGCGCTCCCCCGTGCTGCGCGCACACCCGCACGCCACCCCGGGCCCCGGCCAAGGGCAAGGGCCCGGGCCAGCGCCCGGCCCCGCGCTCCAAGCCGTCGACTGGTCCACGGTCGTGCAGCTCGCCGAGCTCGAGCTCGATGCGGACTGCGAGATGGTGCGCCAGGGGGCGACGACGGCGACGGCGCGGGGGCGGGCCACGTCGAGTGGGAGTGATGATGGGGAGGGGCTGGGGGCGGGAGCGGGTGGGGTCGAGGGACGCGGGACGGACGCGGACGAGGTGGAGAAGGAGGCTCGCGTGGCGCGCAAGGTGCGCTCTCTTTCTCTGTCTCTCTCTATCACTCTCGAGCAAGGCGCCTCCCTGACCCGAGTCACCCTCACCCCCCCCCCTCGTCCCGCAGATCGCCGACCTCGAGATCCGCAACGCGTCCCTCCTCGCCATCAACGCCTCTCTCGAGCGCACAAAGGTCAAGCACGCGGCCGAGATCCGCGACCTGCGTCGCCGGATGCGCGAGTCGCTCGGGGCCGGGGCCGGGGCGCGCGGGGCGGGGCTGGGGCGGGGGCTCGCCGCGCTCCGGGCGCACGGGGCGCGCAGGGACGAGGGCGCCGCGGAGCTCGAGGCGGATGCTGCTGCGTCCGATTGGGACGAGGGAGGTGGTGCCGCCGAGGACGAGGACGGCGGCGTGGGGGACGACGCGGGTGCGCCCGCGCCCGAACCGACGTGGCAGGAGCTCCTCGACGGCGACGCGACGTTCTCGGCGCTCGCGGCGACGGTCGAGAGCCTCATTGCGCGTGGGAGGCGTGCCGTCGAGTATGAGCCGGCCAGGGGGGAGGCGGGGAGGGTGCTCTCGACGGTCGAGATGGAGGATCGGCTGCACGAGGGAGAGGGTGACGAGGAGGAGGAGGACGAGGAGGAGGGGGACGGGGACGAGGACTTGACGCCCGAGTCGTCGGGGAGGTCGACGCCTGCGACGGCGGCGTCGTCATCTTCGACGGGGGTGAATATCGGCAAGGGTGGCGGTGGTGGTGGTATGCGGCCGAGCGAGCGCGGACTCGGCATTGTCGGGTGGCAAGGAGCGCGGCGGTGATGCGTTTGTTCCCACTCCTCAGACTCGTTCTCTCCCTCGATTGCCTCTTGTTGTGCCTCGTCCGCCAGTCCACGCTTTGTCTCGTCGTTGTTGTAGTTCGTCTTGCGCACCCAGTCCTGCATCTCACTCACTCGCCCTCAGTGGCACTCGCTCTCGCCGTCCTCACTTCGAAGCGAGATCGAACGGATCTTACAGCACGGCGCGACCAGACAGACAGCCTCGCCCTCTCTCATGCCTTCATCTCGACGTCTGCGCCCTCCTCAGCCTTCTTGCCCTCGCCGTCGCCATCGACGGCAGCGCCAGTGACAGCGGCAGAAGCGGGCGTGGGCGCAGGCGCAGTCGGCTCCTCCTCTGCCTTCTTCGGCTCGACCTCCATCGCGTCGCCCGCCTTGTCCGGCTCCGCTGCCGCAGACGACGCCTTCGGCGCGGCCTCCTGCTCAGGCCCCGGCGCAGTGGACGGCTCGGCCTTGACCGCCGCAGCCCCTGCCTCGTCGCCTGCCGCAGCAGCAGGCACAGTCGCCTCTGGTCGCTTGCCGAGCTCCTCGGCGCGCTCCTCGAGCCAGCGCTGCACCCTCTGCACCTTCTTCCTCCGCTGCTCGACGCCCGCCTCGCGCTGGACGACGCGTCGGCGGAACGCGACGTCCTCGGTGTCGGCGCAGAAGAAGAGCTTGTAGCTCCGGAGGCAAATCTTGGTCTGCAGGCCCGACGAGACGAGGACGCCCTTGGGGAGCGCGGGGCGCACGGCCGCGGCGCTGTCGCGCGGCGGGGGCGGGATCCCGAGCTGCCGCAGGTTGCGCGGGAGGTACGGCACCTTGGGCTCGATGGCGAGCCCCGGGGTGCGGTCGAGCTTGACGTACGCGGCGACGTAGGCTGCCCAGGCGCGCTCGGCAGCCGGGAGGTCCTCTGGCCCAACGACGTCCTTGCCCATGAGCTGGAAGGCGAGGCGTCCCTGCAGGGGCGGCAGGCCGTCGGGCGAGTCGGCCGCCGTCGCCGTCGGGGCCCACTCGACGCGGTACAGGTTCTCGTCGCCGGCGAGCGTCGCCTCGGCCTTGGTGCGGTACGCGATCTGCTGCGAAGCCGTCGCGCGGTCCGGGTGGGCGCGGTCGTCGCGCAGCAGGTTGAACAGCTCCTTGGTTCTGCTGTCCGAGATGGCCGTGAGCGACTGCGAGTGGGAGGCGAGTCAAGGCGAGCCGACAGGGTGTCAGCGATCAGGGCACTTTGACGAGAGGAAGAAGCCCAGCTACGAGACCGAGAACGCACGAGCTTGAGGATGCTGGTGAGCGTCTTGTCAACCGTGAAGAGGACGTAGCCCTGCGTCGCCATGATCCGTCGGATGGCGTCCTCGAACGCCGACTGGTCAATGTCGCCGTCAAACATCTTCTCGCAGATGCCGAGCGCGCGGTGGTAGTAGTAGTCGGCCGAGTCGGTCCACCCTGAGCTCGTGCGGCCCGGCGGCGCATACGACAGCGACATCGACAGGGTCGGGACGTGCGACGGCGTGATGGGCTCCGCCGGAGGCGGGACGGCGAGGACTGCGGCCGAGTTGCGCAGCTGGCTCAGGCGCGACTGGAGAACCTGCAAGACGCGCACGATCGGGTGATGAGCGGGATGCAAAACGAGTGAGACGAACGAAAAGGTGGGCCAAGGCATGCCAGCGCACCTGGAAGAGGCGAAGCATGCAGTACAGCGTCGAGTTGCAGAAGACGTTCCATGTCCTGCGCTTGTCGACCTTGACGGGCTTGGCCTCGACGGGGACAATGACCTCAGGCAGGTCCTCTTCAGGCTTTGCCTCCGAGGCCGGCCCGGCAGCAGGGCCCGGCGCAGGCGTCGCCGCCGCGCCTTCGCCCGTGCCCGCAGGCGACGCCTCGCGGCTCGTCGACACGTCGCCGCCAGCGCCGTCCATCATGACGCTGTCGCCGTCGCCGCCCACCGCGCCCGTGGGCGACGCGGCACGCGAGCTCGGCGTGGAGACGGACCCAGCGGCCGACATGGCGACCGAGGCCGGGACGGCGACGGGACCTGCGGCAGTGCGCTTGCGGCCGCGGCCCGGGCCAGGCGGACCCGTCGCGGCGTCGCCGGCCTTGCGGAGCGCCTTCTTGCGCAGGTCGCCGCCCTTCCTGGCCTTCTTGCTCCCGCCCGTCGATCCACCAGGGGTCGACGCGGCCGAGCCGGACGCGGCCGAGCCCGAGGCGCCCGACCCGCCGTTGAGCGCCGCCTCGATCGCCTCGTCGAGGAGCGCGGCCGGCGCGCCGTTGGTCGTCGTCCCCGCTTCGCTCGCCCCGTCAGCGTTGGACGCCACGTCGTCCTCGTCGGCGAGGACGTTGCACTCGGCGGCAAACTCTGCCGGCGGGATGGCGAAAGCGAGGGCGAGGAACTCGTGCAGGAAGGCGTCGACCTTGGGCTTGTCGGCGAACGAGACGGTGTAGGCGCGGTCCATGTACGACAGGATGAGCTTTGCCGCGTCGAAGAAGGCGGCCCGGTCTGCCATGGGGAAGGCGAGTTGATGGTGCGGCGGCGTCGGGTGCGAGGGCGAGCCGTACTCGCGCTGGTTCTGCTCGCGCTTGAGCGACTCGATCTCCGAGACGAGCGCCTTGGTGTTGAGGAAGCGCTTGTCATTGGCCTTGATTGCAATGGCCTGGTGGTCGAGCGCCTTGAGGAAGTTCTTGGCGTCCTGCGAGCACGTGAACGAGGGGGGTCAGTCCTCCAGGACAGCACGAAGAAACGAGGACAAAGGCAAGAGATGACGCACCGACTCGCGCCAGACGCGGTTCCACTCGCGCAGGGCCCTCTTCCACTCCTCGTCCTTCTGCTTGAGACGCGCGAGGACGATCGGCACGGCGACGCACGGGTTCTCGTGCAAGGCCTGGATGACCTCGAGCCCTTGCTCCTTGCCGTACACCTTCTTGAGCACGCGCTGGTAGATGCTCTTGCTCTGGTTGCCCAACCCGGCCTTGAGGCGGAACGTATCGCGCTCGGAGCGCTCCATGAGGGCGATCCGCGTCGCGATGGGCTCGAGCAGCGCGATCGTGCGCAGGTTGGCTTCGATGTAGTAATCGTACTCGTGGCGTTCCTCCTCGGAGCGGTGCAGGGCCTCCTCGTAGGGGTTCTTGCGCTGCGCGACGAACCCTTCGTCCGACGCCCACGACGGCTGCGACACCCACTCGTCGTTGAGCACCTCCCAGCACAGGGCGTCGCGCCCCGAGCAGTTGAGGCTGATCTCGCTCGCCGGCAGGCGGCGGTAGCTCGGCCCGTACGTCTCCCACCCTTTGCCCGCGTCGCCACGCGCCTTGCGCCACCGCAGACCGTCGAGCCGCGGCACGTTCTCGACGACGCGGCGCCCGAGCGCGTCGAGCTCGACGCGCTTGCCCGGGTCGCCGAGCACACCGTCCTTGGTGACCGGGTCGGGCTGGACCCACCCGACCATGTCGCGGAAGTCGCGCCATAGGGTCTCGTCCTGGTGGAGGAACATCCACGCGCGCGCGACGAGCGCCGTCAGGTCGATCAGGTCCTGCGAGTACAGGTTGACGAGCTTGAGGAACTCGTGGTACGTCGCCTGGTCCTTGCAGTGGGCCTTTGCGCGCTGGAAGAAGGCGACGTCGGGCGCGGACGCGGCGGGCTTGGGCGCGAGGAGCGGCTGCGGAGGCGGAGCCGGCGCGGGGGGCTCGTACGCGTAGACGGGCGCGGGGCCCGCGGGCGGAGCGGCCGACACGCCGACGCCCGCACCGTACGCGCCTGCGGCGGCGGCGGCAGCAGAGGAAGGCGGCACCCCGCCGTAGTAGTACGCCGCGGCGGCCTGCGCCTGAGCCTGCGCCTGCGCCTGCGCATGCGCGCTGCCGTGCCCGAGCCCGTGCCCGAACGCCTGCGGGTCAGGCGACTCGGAGTGGTACACGGCGTGCGCGTGGTCGGCCGGGCTCGCGCCCTTGCGCCCGCCGACGAGGGGCGACGCGTCCGCCTTGCGCTTGCCCTTGCCACGGCCGGGGCCCAGCGCGTCGGGCTTGCCCGCCGTGGCTCCGCTCGCCGTCTTGGCGCGCTTGGACGGCTCTTTGGCGCCGCTGGGACCGGCACCCGGAGCGGCACGCTTGCTCGGCGGTGGTCCGCGGGCGGCGGGAGCGGGCGGCGCGGCGGCTGCAGCGGCGCCGGCATCGCCCGACGTGTCGGGGAGGAACTGCTTGAACTCGTCGAGCAGGTCAGGCGCCGTATGGAAGAGCGTCGTCACTTGTGCGTAGACCTGCGAACGCAGACAGGCAGAAGCTGATCAGCGCAAGCCGGAACGGCGGATTGAAGTCTCAGCGAGCCGGCCACGCACATCCTGAATAGCGCGGCCCTCCTTTTGGTACGTTTGGAGGATCTCGAGGAACGCCTTGTACGTCTCTGGCTCGCGCGCAAAGCGGTTCTTGATCTTGTTGACGTAGTTGATCGCGTGGTTGAACTCCATCGGCGGGCGGGCCTGAGCCTGAGCGGCGGCGGCTTGCGGATCGGGCGACGCAGCACCGCCGGCGAGGGGCTGCTGCTGTTGCGGGACGGCCGCTGACGAGGGCGGCGCGGCGGGAGCGGCAGAGGGAGCGCCGGAAGACGCCATCTGACCTGAGAGGACAGAAGCTGCGCCAGGAGTGGTCGCAACAGCGGGCTGCTGCGTAGCGGATGCGGCGGCGGGCGGGAGATTGTGCAGGTGGAGCTGGTCCTGCTTGGGCTTGGTCTCGGCGGCAGGTGCCGGCGCCGCGGGTGCCGGCGCGGGTGCGGACGCGGGTGCAGGGGCAGTACCCGCAGCCGACGCCGACGGAGCCGCGGCAGGGGACGCAGCGGCGGCAGCCGACGCGGCGTGCTTGTCGGCCTGGTCGCCCGTGAGCTGCGTGCGGGTCGTCATGCCCATCGGGGTCGTGACGGTGATGGTTGTCCCCGACGCGTCGCCGGACGACGAGTTTGGCGCGACGGTGCACTCGATGCGGTAGCCCGGCGGGAGGAACGTGTTGAAGCCCTGGATCAGGGCCGGGTGGCCGCGGAAGAGGGTCGACACGCGGTCAATGACGCCCGGCGTGTCGATGCCCTGCGACTTGAAGTCCTTCATGATCCTGTTTGTTTGTGGAGAACTGTAGTGTCAGCTCCTTGCTTGTCAAGTGTAAGCGACTTGAGCAGCGCATGCACGCACGTCAAGAAGCGGTCGTAGACTGGGGAGGGACCAAAGAGAGAGAGGTCAGTGGACAAGCCCGGCAGCGCAACGGGCTCAGAGGAGAGGCAGAGTGGACAGCAGCACACCCTCTGTCTGGTCTGCGAACGTCATCTTGACGCGGTCGAGGTAGCTGTTCGACGCCCGGCCGCGAGTGAGCGAGTGGATGAGCGGGGAGACGAGGAGGGGCGCGCGAGGGAGCGGGGAAAGGCGCACGTGAGGGCATCGCGGACGTTGAGGTTGGTCTTGTGGGCCTCCATGGCTCTCGGGTGAGCGCCCCTCGAGCGGGAGCCGACTGGAGCGGGGGTAGAGGGGGAGGGTGGTTGGCCGCGGACGTTGGTCCAGTGGGTGCGCCTCCCCGCGAGTGGCCGGGGCGCCCCAACAGGGGGACACGACAGGGGGACACGTGTCTCGCTCTCTCTCCTGCGAGCCCTCCCCCCCGGCACCTCTCCCTCCTCCAGTAGTCCACCGTGGCTTCAGTCAGGACTCTACTGCGCTCTGCCGCTCGCTCCCTCTCGACAATGTCGTCGCCTTACTCTGTCCGTGCGTCCCTCCCCTCACCCCCCCCCCCTTTCCTTCCTCTCGTCTCTCTCCCATCTCTCCTGGCTCACCCGCTCGCTCCCAACCCCCTCTCGTCGCTCATCCCCCACAGGCCAGATCGGCGCCGCCAACACCCTTGGTACGCTCACCTCTTCCACCTCGACCTCGCAGCCGCTCAGGGGACAGCACCTGCTGCGAGGGCACCGCTCTGGCCGTTGACGTGCTCACCCCTGGACCCCTCCCCCTCCTCCTCCCCCGCAGAGTTCCGTGCCTTCCTCGAGAAGGACGGCAAGGTCGTGTCGCCCTTCCACGATGTCCCGCTCTTTGCCAACGAGGACAAGACGGTCCTCAACATGATCGTCGAGATCCCTCGCTGGTCCAACGCCAAGCTCGAGATCTCTAAGGAGGACCAGTTCAACCCGATCCTCCAGGACACCAAGAAGGGCAAGCTCCGCTTTGTGCGCAACTGCTTCCCCCACAAGGGCTACATCTGGAACTACGGGTGAGCGCCGTCGTCCTTTCTTCCGTCCAGCCACCGTCTCCCTCCGGCCTCCGTCACCCCCTCCTCACGTCCTCGTTCCCGCCTTTCCGGCGTTCAGCCTCACTGACACTTGTACCATGTGCCCACAGTGCCTTCCCGCAGACGTGGGAGGACCCCTCGGCGCAGCACCCCGAGACCAAGGCCAACGGCGACAACGACCCCCTCGACGTGTGCGAGATCGGCGAGACCATCGGCTACGTCGGCCAGGTTAAGCAGGTGAAGGTCCTTGGCGTCATGGCCCTCCTTGACGAGGGCGAGACCGACTGGAAGGTCATCGTCATCGACGTCAACGACCCCCTCGCTGCCAAGCTCAACGACATCGAGGACGTCGAGCGCCACATGCCGGGCCTTATCCGCGTGCGTGTCCCTCCTTCTTTGTGCTGCTGAGCTCGTGGCGACGTTCCGCAGCTCTGCAAGAGTCGGAAGGAGGCCGGCGCGAGGCCGGTCGGAGCGAGAATGGCCGTTGACCTTCCCGCCTCTTTCTCTCCCATCCTCGCCTTTCCTCCCTCTCCTACGCCCTCGCACTGCATCTACAGGCTACCGTACGTCTACCTCTACGCTCCGTATGGGTCGAGCGAGTCCAGGAGGAAGGCATTTCATGGCCGACGCTGACCCTTTGCCTCCCCATCGCCCCCTCCTCGTCTCCTCAACCTCTCCTCGTCTACCTGCGCCCTCATGCTCCTGCGCACACACAGAACGAGTGGCTGCGCGTGTACAAGGTGAGTGGCCGTCGTTGTACGACGAGAGACTGGCGCGAGAAGCGCGAGGTGCACGGACCGCTGACGTTGGCCCTCTCCGCCCTCCTTCCCCCACCACCCGCTCTACGGCACTCACAGATCCCCGACGGCAAGCCCGAGAACACGTTTGCGTTCTCTGGCGAGGCCAAGAACCTGAAGTACGCCAACGAGGTCATCCACGAGTGCCACGAGGCGTGGCAGCGCCTGATCCGCGGCGAGGCCGACAAGGGCAAGATCGACGTGTGCGTCCCTCTCTCGCTCCCGCACAGTCTCATGAGCCCGCATGCTGACCCACCCGGGGCCATCCGCGACCGCAGCACCAACTCGACGCTGCAGGGCACCCCGGGCTTCTCGGCCTCGACCGACTCGGTCCCCGCCGACTCGCGCCAGCCCGCGGCGCCCATCGACGCGTCCATCGACAAGACCTTCTTCATCTCGGGTCACGTGCGTCGCGCCTTTTCCCCTTTCGTGACTGATCGCGTCGCCCCGCACGCACGCCTTTGGACTGATGGCGAGCGTTCGCAGGCTGTCTGAACCACACAGCGCGCCGCTTTGTGAGGATCGGGGAGCTGTCTATCGTGTCCGTCGTCGTTTGTGTAGTCAAGAGGTCGGAAAACAAAAAGAGTCGCACAACAGAGCGGGTCCTACAGCTTGAGAAGAGAGCCAACCTTGGCGGCATCGCCCGACCGTCCTACTCAGCGCCGCCCGCGGCCCAGTCCCCTTCCCGCACCCGCACCCGTGCCCCTGCCAGCGCCGACGAGCCGCGCAACGCCGCGCCGATTCGTCATCCCCGGCGAGACGCTCACAGGCGTGTCATCCCCCTCCGCCTCCGCCTGCACCCCGGCCCGTCCGCGCCTCCCCTCCCGCACGCCATCCTCCGCCGCCGTCCCGCTCCCGCTCCCCGACCCAGTCGCGGACGAGTCCGAGTCCGACCCGGGCGCGTCGTCCACCTCCTCGGAGGTGGACGACGCCTCGGCAGGGGTGCTGCCCGGGTCGCCCCACCCTGCCGCGGCGAGCTTGGCGAGCGAGCGCGTGATGGCTGCGACGAGGGGGTCGTCTGCCGGTGCTGGCCGTGCTGCCGGCGCTGGTCCTGTCGCGGAGGGCGAGGCGGCCGACTCGGCCCCGCCCGCGAGGGAGGACGACCCCGCCGAGGAGGACGACGCAGCCGACGCGGGTGCGGGTGCGGGTGCAGGGAGCACGAGAGAGGGAGGTGCAGCGACGCGCAGGTGCAGCAGGTCGTCGACGTCTATCCCCTGCGGCGGGTGGTCGAGCCCTGGTCCCGGCGGCCCCGCCGCAGGCGCGGGCGACCTCGCCGCGCCGTACGTCGCCGAGCTGGACCCTGTGCTCGGAGCACTCGCAGCGACGCTCATTGGACGGCGAGACGACGATGCCGACGGGGGCGGGGCAAAGTGCGTCGCGACGAGCCCCGAGAGGCTGTTGCGCCGCGCGGCGGCGGCATGACTGACCGCGACGGCCGGGCCCGCGACGGGTCCCGCTCCTGTCGACCCGATCCCGATCCCCATCCCCATCCCCGCGGCAGCGAGCGTCGCGCCGTACGAAGCGGGCGAGAAGGCCGCCGCGGTGGCAGGCGTCGGGGCCGGTGCGCGCGCGGCAGGGAACGAAGAACTGGGCGTGGTGGCCGTCGTGTTGACGCTCGAGGCGCCCGACGCGGCGCTGTAGCGCGACGTGGCACTGCTGAACGGGAACGCGACGCTCGACAGGCGGGCAGCCGCCGCGCCCGCGCCTACGCTACCAGAGTTGGGGGGCGACACGCTCTGCACGGCGCCAGGGATCCGGATCGAGCTCGTCGCGGCGTGGTGGGCCCAGTCCGAGACGGCCGCGCCTCGCGAGGTCGAGCGCGTGCGCGTGCCCAGGGCGGGGCGCGCGCCGGGCTGCTCGCTGAGGTCGAGCTCCTCGAGCTCGTCGATCGAGATGCCGCACCGGCGGCGCAGCTCGGCGAGCTCGCGCTGGTAGTAAGCGTTGACGCGCTCGCTGTTGGCGAGTCGAACTCGGAGCGTCTCGTTCTCGCGCAGGGCTTGGATCACGTCGGGCGACAGGTCCGGTGCGGGCAAGTCGGGGGAGAGCTGCGTCGAGGGGGAAGAGGGGAACGAGGTCGAGGACGAGGTCGAGACCGAGGTCGAGACGGATGAAGAGGGCGACGGCTTGGACGAGCTACCGCTGTGGTGCCGGTGTCGGTGGGACGACCCGCCGCGGTGGCCCGAGTGAGAGCGGGGCCTCTGCTGTTCCGAAGCGAGGAGGGCGAGGCGGAGTCGCAGCGCTATGGCGTCAGCCTGGCCCTCAACCGCCTTCTCGAGCGCGTCCTTTTCTTGTTGCAGCTGTGGGGGCCGGATGTAAGCCTGTGTCAGTCGGCGTGCGCGAGGGTAGCCTGGCCAGGGCGGGCGCACCTGAGTGAGCCGATTCGTGAGTTGCGAGACGAGGTTGGCCTCGTTCGCCTCTTGACTCTGCATATCG
Source organism: Rhodotorula diobovata (assembly GCA_006352295.1). Classification (NCBI taxonomy): domain Eukaryota; kingdom Fungi; phylum Basidiomycota; class Microbotryomycetes; order Sporidiobolales; family Sporidiobolaceae; genus Rhodotorula; species Rhodotorula diobovata. The sequence continues at coordinate 118,606 of SOZI01000020.1, read as the reverse complement.
CTGAGCTTCTGTTGCCACTGCTCTTCTCGGATCTTGGTGAAAAGAAGGGAGCGAGTCGACCTGATGACGGTCAGCGGCACGCGAGAGGACACAGAGGCGCGAGCGCTGTGAGCAGACCCACCGGCGCGGGAGGCGATCAGACCTGAGGCCGACAGGGAGGATCCTTTTGAGCTGGTGCAGCACACGAGACCAACGCGCCTTGTCGTGTGAGGCAGCTCTTGAAGGGTGAGGTGATGAGGCGGGTCACTCGGGTGGGGGAAGGGGGCGCGGCACGACAGCAGGTTTTGCTGGGGGTTGGGGGAAACAGTTGGTGGCTTCCTGTTTGATGCTTCTGAATAGGCTGCAGCTCCCTTCTTGGCTGCGTTGGTGAGAGTCAAGAGGAGAAGGGGGCGAGCCGAGTCGGCTGTCCGGTGCCCCACACGCTCCGGCCAAGCCGAACCGGCTCCTTGCTCTCGCTCTTCACCCTCGCCGCCTGCGCACTCACAACGAGGGCCTGAGCCATCTCCCAGAAGTACGCCTCGGGAGAACCCATCCCCACGCCACGAGCTGCCCCCCATGCCCGCCCCGCTCTCCCTCCCTCTTATCGACCTGTCGCCCTTCCTGTCGACCCGGCCAGACCCTCAAGCTCGCCGCGAAGTCGCCAACCAACTGCACAAGGCCTGCGTCGAGTTTGGCTTCTTCTACTGCACCGGCGTCGGCTCGGTCGTCTCGCGCGACGAGATGCGCGAAGCCCTCGCCGTGGCGCGCGACTTCTTCAACCGTCCCGACGAGGAAAAGGCAAAGCTGCGGATCAAGTCAGGTGACGGCGCCAGGGGTGCGTCGATCCTGTGCACGAGCACACCGAACCGGAGCTCACCTCTGTCTCCCTCCGTGCAGGCTACCAGCGCATCGGCGAAAACGTGACGCAGTACAAGAAGGACTGGCACGGTGCGTGCTTTTCGCGCAGATCCGTAAGAGGCTTGGCCTACTGACAACGCCTCGCAGAGGGCTGGGACGCGTACAAGCCGCTCCCACCGTCGCTCGAGGACCCAAGCAAGCTCCTCCACGGGCCAAATCAGTGGCCCTCCGAGCCAGCGTCCTTCCGTCCGGTACTCGAGCGCTGGGTCGACAAGATGCACGTCATCGGACACGCGCTCATGGAAGCGACGGCCATGGCTCTCGGCATCGACGTCGGAGGCGACTCAGACGAGTGGCAGCGCATGAAAGGCTGGGTGTCGGACCCTTTCTGGGTCATGCGCTGCATCGGCTACCCGCCTCTGCCCTCCGACGCTGAAGGCGTCTCGTGCGGCGCCCACAAGGGTGCGTCGCTGTGCTCTCGCAACGACACCGGCGCGGCTTTTCTCTGACCTTCCCAAGTGCCGCGGCAGACTACGGCAACTTTACCCTCCTGCACGCCGACTCAACGCCCGGCGCACTTCAGGTCTTCCTGCGTGACCCCGCAGGCCCGACTCTCGAGGGTGACGAGCGCGGGACCTGGATTGACGCCGACCCGGTCGAGGACGCCTTCGTCGTCAACGTCGGCGAGATGGTCGAGGTCTACTCGGCGGGGCTGTACAAGGCGACGCTGCACCGCGTCGTGCACAAGAGCCCGACGTACCGCGTCTCGATCCCGTTCTTCTTTGAGCCGACCCTCGAAGCCCGCATCGAGGTGCGCCCCCCTCCCGGGGTGCCGTGTGTTTCCTTGACGTGCCCTGACTAACGAGCTCTCCTCCCTGCAGCCTCTTCCATCGGCCTTGAAGCTGTGCGAGAAGCTGCCCGGCGCAGCGAGCACCGCCCCGGTCAAGGCCGTCGTCTACGGCGACTTCCTGCGCTCAAAAGTGTCCAACAACTTTTCCCTCGAAGACTCGTAGCTTTTCACTCTGGCCCCTTGCAAAGACCGATACTGGCGCCTTTAAGCAACCCCTGCTGCGCCGTGACGCTCCTTGATCCAGTGGCTGGTGTCCCGTCCCCCTCTGTCGCGCGGCTCGCTTCGACCTCCTGTCTGCAGCGTCTCCAATCTCGGTCACCTTGCTGGCCGATCGCCCTGGAAGTACCTCGGATCTACCTGCGCCGGGCCGGTGCTCAGGTAGGGGAACGTTTGCGTGTCCGCGCTTGCTGCTGTCCGTCGTCTCCTGAGCGAGGGCCCGAGCGTGCGCTCGTGGAAAGTCCGTCCCGCCTGGTCCGTTCCTCCTGTTTGGGGCATCGACATCTCTTGAACCTGCAACGACGGGTGCCTGACCAGAGACTTATCTGGCGTAAGCTTGGGGCGCGCTTGTCCCGCCTCGACTCGTCCTCTTCTTCCCTTGTCCCGCTTTGCTGTTCTCGCGCGATGTCGACGGACTTTAGCGGCATGCCACAAGCTCTCGAGCCTTTCACTCTGCCTTCCATCGACATGTCGCCTTTCCTGTCGCCCTCCCCCGACCCGGTCGCTCGCCAGGCGACCGCTCAAGCCCTGCACGACGCCTGCATCCGCTTTGGCTTCTTCTACTGCACGGGATTCGAGGGGCTCATCTGGCGCGAGGAGATGCTCGACGTGATCGCCGTCACGAGGGAGTACCTTGCGAGGCTCGAGGAGGAAAAGGAGAGGGTCGGGGTCAAGCCGGAGGGGGACAAGGCGAGGGGTGCGTGCCAGTCTCTCTCGTCCCCCTTCTTGACTTGATGGAGCTGCCGAGCTGAAGTACGTCCAAGGACAGGCTGGCAGAAGATCGGCGTCAACGCCACGCAAGGCAGGAAGGACTGGCACGGCTCGTCTTGTCCGGCAGCCTTCGTCTCTAACGCGGAGCGTCCTCGCTGACGTTGCGTCCTTACGCGATCGGCTGCTCTCCCTCTACGACAGCTACAGAGGGTTGAGACGGCTATCGCCGGCTCGGGCCGGACAAAGAGGACCCGACCAAGCTCCTCCACGGCCCGAACCTCTGGCCCGTCGCGCCGGCCTCTTTCCGCCCTATCATCGAGCACTGGACGTCAAAGGCCCTCGTCCTCGGCCACGCGCTCACGCAACGGCCTTGGCGCTTGGCATGGACTTCGAAGGGGACGGTGACGGGGACTGGCAGCAGTTCCAGGACTGGCTGGGCGAGCCCTATTGGTATTTGCGCTGCATCGGGTACCCGCCGCTTCCCCGGACCCTGAGGGAATGTCATGCGGAGCACACAAGGACGTGCGTGCGGAACTCCTTTTCTGAAGGAACGCCCCTCGCGCCGCTGCTGACCTTCTCAACCTCGACTGAGCCCTGTCTCGCGCCATTGCACTCTTCCTTCCGCTCTCGCGTCTGTAGAGTGCCTTTGCGACCTTGACGGCTGAGGAGAAGCGACGCATGCAAGCCTTGCTGTCCCGCTGCCTCCGAGCGCGCACGCGCGTTCCTACTGCCCTGCGCCACCCTCGCGCTCACGTAAGCACACCTCATCCGCGCCCTCACCGCGTCACAAACACCCTGTACACCTCCTCCCCCTCCCTCAGCCCCTCCCCCTCCCGCTCCCCCTCCCCCTCCTGCGCCTCCGCCCCCGCAGCAGGGCCCGCCACAAACTCGACCGTGCTGAGCCCCCTGCGAGGCTTGAGCCCGTACCGCTTGGCCTGCCCACCCGCCACGGACGACGCAGGCGCGACGTCGATGGCGAGGTCGCCCGAGGTCGGGTCAGGGACGAGGCCCGGCGCGGGGGGGAGCTCGGCGACTTCCTCGAGGGCGACGAGCGCGGCGGGGCGCGTCCGCGCGGCGACGATGCAGGCTGCGACGGCGCTCGAGCTGGCGGACGCGCGGCTTTTGCCCTTGGAGGAAGAGGAGCTGCTGCTCGACTCTGCTGCGGCGCTGGCGAGGACCGGCCGGATCTCGACGTGCTCCGTGTCGCTTGGGACCGCCAGCGCGTGCTGCCTCACACTGGAGTTGTCGAGCGAGTAAGTCGCTCCGCTGGGGGAGCAGCGCAGCTCGAAGCGCGACACGAGTGGCGGGCGGGCAAGGCTCGCGCTGGCGTGACGCGCGACGAGGCGAGGGTGGAAGGTCGTCGAGGCGTCGGGGGCGGCGCTGGGGTTGTTGCCTGGCAAGGGGCGGCCATTGACGGGCAAGACAGGCGATGACGAGCCGTTGAGCATGGTGCCGAGGGAGGGCGAGCCCGCGGGCGGGAAGGGCGAGTTGAGGAGCGCGGCAGACGCCGATGCGAGGCCGAGCAGGGGGTTGTCCGGCAAGGAGAGCGTTGCGGCGAGGGCAGGCGAGCCACCGGGGAGGGCATACGGGTCACCGACGGGGAGGTCCTCCGTCTTGGGCTGCGCGACGCCAGCGAACGGCGGCTGCTGCTGCGCGACGGGCGCGACCGAGCCGTGCCGACTCGCCTCGTCCTCTGACGCATCCTCGTCCGCATAGCCGCCCACCTCGGAAGCTCCCTCCTCGCCCGCAGGGAAGGCTGAGCTCTGGCGCCGGCTGCCGGGGCCAGTGCTCGGCGCCGGACCCGAGACCTTGATGTCGGGTTCGGAGCGCCGCTTGGCCTTCTTTGACGGCACGTACTCGGGCGGCTCCTCCTGCATGATGTCGCCAAAGTGTTTCTGCCGATCGTGGGGGCGAGTGAGGCGTGTCAGCAAGGGGCATGCACGGGGGTTGTGGTGAGCACGGCGACGGCCGCACCTTGAGGACCATGGCGTCCTTCCAGATCCGGCTCGCTTGCTCGTTGTAGAACATGGCGTTCTCGAAGATGGTCATGACGTCCTGGTAAAAGGGCTCGACCGCCTTGTAGTGGCCCTTGTCGACGCGCTGTCGCACAATCTCGAACGCCATGGGGTCGGCGATGAGCTGGTAGTAGTCGGGCCACAAGTTGCGGTCGGGCAGGACGTGGAAGTTCTCGGCATAGTTGCGGCCGCTGTGGGCGCACGGGTCAAGATCAGCTCGCGCTCAAGAAGGTTGACAGGGCAGGAGCAGACGAGACTCACTTGGCGTCTTCAAGCGCAGTGACCTCATCGAGCTTGCCGTGCAGCCAAGGCCTGAGCGTCGCAACCTTGCCGCCTCCTCCGCCGCCGCTGCCAGTCTCGCGCGTGCGCTGCCGCGGAGGCTGGGGAGCCGCCTCTTCGTGCTCGTCGTGCTCTTCTGGCGGGGGCGCCTCGCCTGTCATGACCGCGTACGTTTCCTTGAGCAGTTTCTGCACGGCGTCGAGACGTCAGTTCCGGAGCAGGTGCACGAATGAACTCGCCGAGGGCACGAGCCGACGCACGTGCTGCTTCTTTGCGTCTAGGAAGATCCCGGACCCGGGAGCGTTGTACCGCTTGGCGTTGACATAGATCTGGTTGAAATCGGTGCGGAGGTCTGCGAGGCAGGCGTACTGGCCTGCGAGTTGTGACAGAGGCAAGGAGGTCAGCATGCTGGCTGGCCTCGGCCTGCGAGACGGGGAACGTACGTGCGTCGAGCTTGGCCTTGACCTCGGTGAACGAGATGGGCTTCTTGATCATCTTGTAGTAGTCGGGGTAGTCCTGTCGGCTCGGCAGTTCCGAAAAAGCGTAGTACAGCGGGCGAGCCGGGCTGTCACGCGAGGGAGCGTCAGTCACGCTGCTTTGCGTCATGTGACCCTCCCTCGTCGGACGACTCTCGAGCTGACAGCCGGCTCCGCCGCGAGTGAGACCCGCACGGAGCCGTCTGGCCTCGGGCGCCGGTGCGAGGAAAGGGAGAACACGAGGGGCCGCGACTCACTCGTTCGGGTCCTTCTGCGCCAAGAGCCGCTCGTACAGCTGCATGCCCTGTTCCCTGACGCGCTCAAAGCCCTCGGGGTCGGTCGCGGGGACCGTGGCCGGGTTGGGCGAGCCTGCGCGCCCGCCATGGCGGGTCGAGGGGCCGCTGACCTGGGGGCGTCGAAGAGAGGGAGGGATGGGTGCGCGGTCAGCTGTGGTGGTTCTCGAGGGCGTGTGCGGGGGTGAGTCGGAGGATGCGCGTGAAGCCTCCAAGGCGGTGCAGCTGTCGCCCCCGCCCGCTTCTACCATGCGAGCCGCTCCTCCCTCCCGCCTCGGGCCGCGATGGTGATGACTGCCTCTAGCACAGGGCACGCGGAGCCTGTCCCCTCCGGACAAAGTGTAACAGCAGTCTGACCTCGACGCCCATGTGTTTGCGTTTGCGGGGCGCGTCGATGATCAACGAGACGTCGACGGCGCCTCCTCGGACGCGCTTCTTGCGCGACGAGCTGGGCGGGGGAGAGCCTGCCGAGTCTGCCATGGTGTGTGTTGTGCACGCGCTGGAAGGCGTGGAGCGCGCAGCGGGGAGAAGCCGAAGCCGGTGGGGCACAAACAAGCAGGAGGGCCGGGAGGGGGGGAGGCGAAGGCACCTCCAGGCGGCAGCGTGTGTGCGGCCGAGAGGCGCGCGCTGTCCTCTGCTCGCGAGAGAGTCTCTCTGGGCTGAATGACACATTCAGAGAGAAGGTGAAGAGGATTACAGACGAGGAGTTGCTAGGGTAACGAGCGGGGGGCGGACACGAGGGAGGAGCTGAGGGCCCAGGGGAGGAAGGGGGGAGAGGGGGGGGGGGAACCAGGGGGTATCCAACGTGCGCTGGGCGCAAATGAAACGAGGGAACAGAACAGCGTGTCAAGGGGAAAGAGTGACCGAATAGGGGTATGTGCTGCGGGTGGAGGGTGCGTGAAGGAGGAGGGCGAGAGGCCGAGCAGGTGCGGTGGTCGTCGTCGGGGCGCGGTGAGATGCCCGCTCAGAGGATGACGCAGCCGCAGCAACCTGCGCTGCTCTCCTCCTCCTGCTTGAACTGTGCCGGCTGCGCTGTTGCTGCGCTAGGGCGACCCGCCGCCTGCTCCTGCACTCGGGGACCGGGGACCAGTGAGTGGAGGGGACGGGAACGAGCCGAGGTCAGGAGCAGGGCGCACCTTGTTGTACTGCCTGATCTCGCGCACGAGGTCGTAGAACGCCTCGTCGACATTCAACCGCTGCTTGGCCGACGTCTCGATGAAGCGGCAGCCAAAGTGCTTGGCGAGGTCGCGCCCCTCGTGCGTCCCGACCTGCCGCTCGTACTCGAGGTCCGCCTTGTTTGCGACGACGATCACCGGGAAGTAGTCCTTGTCCTTGACGCCTGTGGGGAGAGCTCTCATGAGTCGCGCTGGCCGCGTGCGGTCCGAGTGAGGAGCAGACGACGCACGGAGGATCTGTTGGTGGAAGGTGCCGATCTCGTCGAACGAGTTGCGCGACGTGATCGAGTACACGAGCAAGAAGCCCTCTCCCGTCCGCATGTACTGCTCACGCATCGCCCTGTGTGGTCTCGGGCTCCGTGAGCGGGTGTCCTGCGCGGGGAAGCGCACGAGGGGGAATGCGGCGCACGAGTACTCCTCCTGGCCCGCCGTGTCCAGCACGTCCAGCAGAGCCACCTCCTCGTCGATCATGCACTGCTTGCGGTACGAGTCCCTGCGCGCGCGATGGGCGTGTCAGCTGTCTGGTCTTGGCGGGGCTTGGACACCGCGATGGGCGCAGCGTCGGGCGGCCGGGGTCAGTCCGGCAGCGTACTCCTGCGAAGGGGGCACAGCAAAGTCAGCGACAGGGCCCTGCATGGAGGGCGTGCTCGCCTGGAACCCCCGCATCGCTCAGCTCCCTCCGCTCGGCTCGGCTCGTGCAGCCGGAGCACGCATTGGCCCAGCAGCAACAGCGCCACAGCAGCTCGCGAACTGCTGTCCGGAGCGTTGAAGCACTGGATGGCGCGTTCTGCCTAGGCGAGCGGCGCAGGGGTAGGGGGCATTCGTACGCACAATGGTGGGGTCGTATCTGAGCGCGCCAAGCGGGGAGAGGTCAGCGACGGTGCACAGGGGGAGATGCGTGGACAGTCGCCAGGGAGACTCACTCGTCGACAAAGTGACTCTGGATGAACTGGATCGTGAGGGCGCTCTTGCCCACACCACCGCCGCCGACAACGACGAGCTTGTACTCGCGCAGGAACTGGGCCTGCGATTGGGAGGGTGGGCAGGCAGGGTCAGCCGGGTTGTCGTTCTGAGGCCGTCCTGGCGTGCTCTAGCCAGCTTCGGCGAGCACCCGAGGAGGCGAGGCGGTGCGCGGGCCCTCATTCAAGGGCGCGGCTGTTGTTCGAGGAGGGGGAGGGTTGTACAGGGCGGCGAATGGGCACCCAGCAGAGGGGAACGCACCTTGGACATGCTGGAGCTTGCTGGCTGGGTGGGAGTGGATGCGAGCCTGGGGCAGGACAGCAGCAGTCGGCGAGCGGGGCGAGGAGGCAGCTCTCGCGACTCTCGAGTCTCGAGGCGACGACCCAGGGGCGCGCTCTCTCCCACATGCTCGTCTACCCTCATCCGGCAAGTGCCCCGTCGAGATCTACGCTCTCGCCCCACAGCCTGTCTTCTTCTTCCTCGCGCGCGAAGAACAAAGGCGCCGTGCGGCCTTCTCGCTGCTCGCTCGCCCACGCCCCTTCCCGGTGCGGCGGGCACCTCACCGGCCCTCACGAGAGGAGCGCTGGTCGCTTTGCGTCTCTGCTCCTCGCACATAGCTCGCAATCGTGCGGCGTCAATGCTGCGCGGCCGGCCCGGGACGCGCCGACTGAGGCAAACTCGATGGCAAGGTCAATGGACGCCGCCGCGGCGCCGGAGACACGGCCGCGAGACCGAGTCTCCTACGTCGCCTGCGCTGAGCTTGTCGTTGCAGATCGGAACGGCGACGATGGCAGCCCGTGGTCGCTGCGCGTCACGGTCTGCGGATTGCAGAACCGTGCGAGGACGTGAGGTCCACGAGGAGGACGACTCGGCGCGGCTTCCGACCCTCTCTCGTGAGCTCTTGCTCTTGCTGCTGTGGGCTACACGCTGCAGGTGATCGACCAGGGCCTGTACCGCGCAGGGACACAGCTTGCTCCCGCCGCACCTCGCCAGGAGGCTCGCTCGCACTCCCTCCTCTGCGCACCGACGGTCGCGCGACTTTCGCACGGCTTCACCCACTACCCCAGATGCTTCCACAGCCTATGTGCTATGTAGCACGCCCCTTTCACAAGTCCGCTTGGTCTGCGGAGGCCGCGCTGTGGCTTTACGCCCTGGGACCCGCACCTGGTCTTCTCTCACCAACACTTGCACACTTTGGTCATGGGGCGAGACGCCTCTGCAGCACTCTGCGCCAAGCACTCAACCGCCTGGCATGCGGCTGACGGGTCAGCCCAGTGGCGAGCAAGCGCTCGAGCCCGCGATCGCAGTCCGCTGCTCTCGAGACCCAGCTCTGCCACAGCGCAGCGTCCCGGCGCGTGCTCGAGCTGTCAACGGCCAGTGCGTACGCATCTGGTCCGCTGGAATGTAGGATGCAATCAGGGATGCAGCGAGAGAGGCTCGATGGTGCATTGACCTCGCACCGGAGTCCGGAGTCCGCGCCGTGCGATGTCAACTTTTGCGCGCGAGATCGTGGCTGTGCGACTGAGTGACTCGTGTGTGAGGCTGATCAGCCCCGGGCCAGATGAACAGCCTCCGCACAGCCGCAGTCTGGATGCGTGTGGAGGAAGCGCGCGCAGCAGCGCCTCCGCGCGAGGATCTGCGCCTGGCAGCACAGCCAACGCGTCATTCGATCACGCGGAACAACGCTGGCAAACAAGTCGCTCGCTCACCCTCTTTTTCTCCCTCTCACACTCACCTCTTCTCCCGAGAAACTACCCTCTCAAGACCCAAACACCCACTAGCATGTCCACCCTCTCGCAGAACGCCGTCCCCCAGCAGCCTGCTGCCAGCCACCCCGTCGCCGACGCGCCCGCCACCACTCCCGCCCCTGCCCAGGGCGCCGTCCCGCCCCCGTCTCACGAGCCGGGCGTCGCGCCGGCGCACAACGGCGTCGCCAACGGCACTCACGCTCCTGCGAGCGCTGCTGCCCCGGCTGCCGACCCCAAGGTGGTCAAGCAGGCGGAGAAGGAGCACAAGAAGCTCGAGAAGACGCTCAAGAAGGACGAGAAGGCAGAGGAGAAGCAGGTCAAGTCTGCCGAGAAGGCGACGCAGAAGCAAGGCAAGGAGGAAGCCAAGGCTGCAAAGGCGAGTACAGTGGAGCTCGCGGTCCTCAAGAGATGCCAGCACCTTGGGCTGACTCCCCTTCCCGCGGCTGCCCCGCTCGTAGGCCCAGGCAAAGGCGCGCAAGCAGGTCGACAAGCTCACGGGCAAGGAGACCAAGTACGCCAAGGGCCTCGCGCGCGCCCAGGAGAAGCACGACAAGGCCGTCGCCGCGCTCAACAAGGCCAAGGCGGACCTCGACCGTCACACCCAGGAGCACAACCGCCTTGTGCAAGAGCGCCAGCCGCGCCAGGCCAACCTCGAGCAGGCAAAGGCGGCAAAGGCTGAGCACGACGTGCGTTGGTTACCTCTCTTCGCGAGGCCGTGGCAGTGGCTGACCTCCCTCTCCCGTTGCCAGGCCGCCCGCAAGGCGCGACTCTCTGCCGACGAGGCGCGCATCCCCGCGCACTGAGCGAGTCTTCTCTAGGCCCGTCATCGCCTCGCCTCCCATACCTCGTCGTCTCGACCCTCGATTTCGTTACCCGTAGCCTGGCGTCGTCCGCCCTAATCTGCCTCGAGCGCCGCTCCTCGCACTATGCCAATCAGCAGTGTACTCGTTCTCACGCCATCAGTCCGGCGAGCGCGAGCTCGATCCAGTGGCCAAGAGCGAGGCTGCGCCCGCCAGACCGCTGCGCCTCCTTTCGAGGCACGTGCAGATCGCTCGTGCCGGGAGGGTGAGAGTGAGACAGCCAGCCCCCCGCATCAGAATCTGCGCTAACTTTGGGCGCTTTCGCGCGCTGCGCTCTCTCTTTCTCCTCCACCTCCGTCGCCCGCTTGCACGTTTACCTGCACACACGCTCAGAGCCACGACGGCCGGACAGCGCAAGGCGACCTCGCTCGCGGCGAATTACGACTGCGCGCTCCCCGTCGAGCGACCCGCCCCCTCGCAGCGACCTGAGAGCCTCACCCCTCGCCTTGTCGTTCACTCGCCATGTCGTCGTACTTTAACAAGACGTGTCCAGCAGAGAACACGGCGGGTATCGACCAGGCCGACTTCTGGGACGGACGGTGGTGCGTGCGACTCCTCTGCCTGTCCTCTCCTCGCTTCGCTTGCTGCGCACCTCGCAACCTCGGCTCACCTTCTCCTGCCGCTCCACAGGGACGCCCATGAAGTCGGATGGGTCATTGCTGGAGCAACGGCGGCCGTCTCGACCGTCATCACGCTGTGCACCGTGTATTTGCACGCGCACAACTACACCAAGCCAAAGGAGCAGCGCCAGATCCTCCGCATCCTCCTCATGCCTGCCGTCTACGCGAGTACGTCGGCGTGTGCCTGCTTTGGGTCAGCACGCTGTCCCTGCGCCGCAAAATGACCTCTTCCGTCCCTCGCTCGCCGTGACAGTCGTCTCCTTCTTCTCGTACCGTTACTTTCGCGCGTACACTTACTACAGCGTATCCGTGGTCGCTTACGAGAGTCTCGTAGTAAGCCTCTTCTCCTCCGCTCCAGTCCGCTAAGTGCACTGACGAGCTTCTCCCGTCACAGCTCGCCGCCTTCTTGATGCTCCTCCTCCAGTACATCGGCGAGTCCAACGAAGAGCAGCGAAGGGTCCTCAAGGACAAGGAGAAGCGCAACATCCCGTTCCCCTTCTGCTGCATTCGGTTTCGACCGTCGAAACCCTGTGCGTACGCGTCTCCCGCTCGCGCTCCGCGCGAATGAACCCGCTCACCTCGCCTATCCGCAGATTTCATCCACGGCCTCAAGTGGTCGGTCTTGCAATGTCAGCACTTACCTCCGCGACGCGCGAGATATGTCTCCAGTATCAACGCTCACCGAACTCCCTGCACAGATTCTCTCCTCCGGCCGCTCATCTCGATCATCGAGATCATCTGCCAGGCGTATGACGTCCTGTGTCCTACTCAGTACTCGGTGTACTACGCCGGTGCGTCAGAACGAGCCTCCCAGCACAGCTCGCGCGCGGGTGCGCCTATCCCAGACTGCGAGAGAAGCGCTGACGGATCGCCGCTCGCAGAGGTGTATCTTGACGCTGTCGACTTTGTGTCGATCTCAGTCGCGCTGTACGGCCTCATCGTGTTCTACGCCCTCGTCAAGGAGCGACTCGCAGGCCGAAAACCGCTCGCAAAGTTCTTGTGCGTTCGCCGCTGCCTACAGCTACCTGATGCCCGAGGACTGACATTGACCTCGCGCGCCTGCAGGTCGATCAAGATTGTTGTCATGCTGCTCTTCTACCAGTGAGTCTCGCGCGGTCGTGCCTCATTCGCTTGATTCACCGCTCTCTCGCTGGAGGTAGTCTCTCCACCTCCGACTCCCGGTTCATTGGCACTCATCAGACCTCGGCCCCGCAGGAGCTTCATCTTCTCGATCCTACAGAGCCACGGCGTCATCAAGGCGACCGAGGTGTGCCTCGCTCGTCGCCTTTTTCCGCCGCAAGGCTCGGCAGCGCTGACCGCCTACCCCTCTGCAGTACTGGACGGCTACAAATGTCGCAGACGGTCTATCTGCGCTGTGCGTATGCTGCGAGGTGCGTCACCGCCGTGCCCCTCTACCGCTGCCTTTCTCGAGGCCTGAGCGGTGCTGACTCTGTTGCACTCGACTCGCTCGCCCCCACCACTCCCCTCGCAGATGGTCGTGATGTCCTGCGTCTTCGCCTGGGCATTCAGTTACACCGAGTATAAGCACGCGCGTTCAGACGGCGCCGGTCACACGTCCGTCTTCTGGGCCATCCTCGACTCGCTCAACTACGCCGACTTCCTCCGCGAAGGCTGGCGAGGCCTCAAGTTCCTGTGGGACTTTGTGCGCCGCAAGCCCGGCACTCACGCGGGCAAGCGTTCGCGCAAACTCCTCGCCGAGAAGGGCTTCGCGGCGGAGCAGCCCCTCGTCGCACCGCCTGAATACGGCCTCGACTTTACTGCAGCGTTCGAGGGCATCGAGTCGGGTGACAGCTCGCCTGCACTCACGGCACGGAGTCACGACGACGCGTGGGACTCGTTCTCGCCCCTCCCCATCGACCACACCGCCTACGACCTCGGCGAGCCGACCGTCTATCCCCCAGCTGCGCGGCGATGAGCACTACTTCGCGCCTGACCCAGCGATGCCGGAGCCTGCGGTCTTCCCCCTCCTTAGACATACACTCTCTTGTGACTGCGGATCCATCCACAGCGTCCCTTCGCTTTCGACGAGCGCAGCGCAAGTTTTGAGAAGGTCGGCCGAGGTCGTCCGCAGCTTAGCTCGCGGTCGGGTACTGAAAGGGAGTTGCGAGTGCGTCTACAATTTGCTACAGCTGCGGGTACAAATCGATCCGTGTCTATCCTACTGTCGTCAAGCAGTGTCCCCTCCCCCTCGTCGTCGAGTCTCACGCCGACGTGTCCTCCTCCTTCCTCGCCGCCGTCGCCGCGGCGAGCTCCTCGTCCGTCTTGGAGTAGTACTTGTTGAACAGGTCGTTCTGGACCCTGCAGACGGGCGCACAAGCCGGGTCAATGACCCGTGAACGGGTGCCGCGAGCACGAAAGCAGCGCACCAGATGAGCTTGTTGAAGGCCGTGATGACGCTCGTCTTGGTCGAGATGTCGGCCGTCTCGTCCGGCAGACTCAGGACAGCCTTGACGACGACGTCGACGATCCAGCCGAGGAGGAGCGCCACTGCGAGCAGGACGAGCCCGGGTCAGTCGACGGCGACGCGAGAGAGAGGGAGTGAGACGGACTGGGCTGCAGGTCGACGACGAGCGGGTCCTTCTTGGCGCGGTGCTTGAAGGCGGCAAGGCCCGTGTGCATCGCGGCGACCTGGGGAACCCACCGGGGTCAGCAAACGGAGCAGGCGGCTAGACCCAGCGGCACGCACCTTGTCAAAGTAGGCCCACGTCGAGTGCGCCTCAAAGTCGGACGTGAAGAGCTTGCCGACGTAGACCGAGAGGATCTTCTTGCGGTGCCTGCGAGGCGGAGCAAGCGAGCGGGGTCAGCGCAAGTCACTCTCGAGGGTGGACGGACGAGAAGGAAGAGGGGGACGCACGAGATCTGCGGGTCGTCGTGGTTGAGCTGCGAGAGGTCGACGGCGTGCTCGTTGCCCTCGTAGTCGGCGTTCTTCTTGAGGAAAGGGCGCGAGGTCACGTCGAACTGCGGCCGAGCAACTCGCAGGTCAGCTCGCATGTCGTGGCCTCGACATCGACGGAGGACTCGGGAGGGACGCACGCGGAACAGCTGGGTGTAGACGCCGTCGACTGTCGGCTTGATCAAGGGCGAGATCAAGGGCGCGACAGAGTTGAGCAGCTTGCCGTCGTCCTCGGTGAAGCGCAGGAAGTCGCGCGCGAACGTGACCCTCTGCTCGAGGTCGTCGCGGATGAGGTCGCGGTCGTAGTGCTTGAACTGGGGCTCGGGGAGCGTCGACGCGGTGACGGTCATCGTTGAGGCGGAGGAGATCGTGGAGGGGGAGTCTGTGAAATGGATCCGGCGGAGACAGCAAGTTGCGGAGACGTGAGGCCCGTCGACGACGTCAGGAGCTCGAGGTGCAGTGAGGAGAGAGGAAGAGAGTAGAGCACGACCAGCCGCTGCTCAGCCTTTTTCACAGCAGCTCCGAATCCTTCCGTCCAGCCCATACCCGCGGCGCTGGATGAGTCCGCAGAAGGAGGCGCGCGAAGGTCCGACAGCGGACATACCGGCGAAGCGAGGCGGGGGCCCTGGTCCGGCGCGGCGCACAGGGCTCACGTGGCGAGCATAGAAGCCGGGCGGCCGTCAGACCGAGCCTGCGGCGAGCCGCGAAGGCAGCTCAAGGAGAGGCTCGGCCAGACTCCGGAGGTGACAGGTGGCGAAAAGGCGCGCACGCTCGAGTCGCCTCGGTGCGCAGTTTCCTCTCTCCGCGCCCGCACTTGGGCTCGCAAGCTCATCTACAGGGCTAGTTGCATTGCGAGGAGCGGAACGGGTATTCTTCAATTCAGGATGCCCAGCAGGGGGGGTGGGGGAGCGACCCTCACGCCTTGACGACGGCCGAGCGCTGCGCGGGTGGCGACGAGGGTGGCGGGAACGAGCAGTAGGCGTCGGCGACGTACGACACGCTCCAGGTGCCTTCCTGCGCTGTGAAGATCGAGTACTGGTGCTCTTGGATGCCGCTGCAGTGAGCGAGACGGGCGTCAGCTCGATCGAGGCGGGCGGGGCGGGGCGGAGAGGAGAGAAGCCCGACAACGCACGTCACGGTGTGCGTCTCGAGCACCGTCCGGTCCTTGCTCCGGTCTTGCGGCGCACGGCGCACGTAGGTGAACGAGAAGGGCGGCGTGCCGGAGAAGGAGAACTGGATCTCGGTCTGCTCGCCCTCGCGGATGTCGACCACGTACGAATCGCCTGTCTGCACCCGCGCCGACGGGATCGGATGAACGTGCTTGACGCTGCGGTTGTACAGAGTCAGCCACGAAGATCGGACGAAAGAGCAGGGAGAGGCGAGCGCACATGTCGACCTGGTTCGAGCGGCACTGGTCCTCGCCATGTCCGACCGACAGAATTCTGAACGTGCCCGGCGCCGCCGCGAGGCGCTGGAACTTGCCACTCGAGAGCGGCACGGCGTGCTGTTTGCCGTCAAACTCGTACTTGACCGTGAAGGGTGGCGAACCCTGCACGATGAACTCGAGCGCGTCGCCGACGCAGTGGTCTTCCTGCGGCGAGACGGGCGTGATGGTCGCGACCTCTGCGACCTGGAGCGCGACGGACGTCTTGGGAGCGGCGCCGGCAGCCGCAGACGATGGCGACGACGACGGGTCGATGAGCGTCTCGCAGCCGTGGGCGTCCTTGACCCGTCGGAGCAAGATGCTGTGCGGCGTCGCCTTGCTCAGACCGTACGGCAGCGACACGGGCCAGTCGTGTGCCTGGATGGACGGCACCGTGAAGCGCTTCGACGCGCGGTGTCCGTCCTCGCGCACCTCGAGCTCGACCTCGAACGGCGCCTGGCCCTCGAGGTGCAAGACGAGGTCGTCGTGCCCGCGCGAGACGAGCTTGTCGTGCACGCAGAAACCGTGCCTGGGCCCGTGGGTGAAGCCCGCGGTTGGGAGAGCCCACACGTCCTGCTCGATGCGGACGACGCCGTCCTTGCCGCCTGAGGGCGCCTCGAGGCCCGCTGGGTCAGGCGTCGTGTACAGCGAGTCGCCGACGCCCGTGAAGGTGTAGGTGTGGTGGCCGGGCGACGCAGTGAAGAGGGTGAGGTCGGCGCGAGACTGGATCGCCTGGAGGTGGTGCGAGCGCGTCTCGCCGTGGTGCGACCCCTTCTGGAGGGTGTACGATGCCTTGAAGGGAGCCTTGCCTGCGCACCACACCGTGAGAGGGCGGTCAGTCCTGCGCCTGGCCCAGGAAGAGAGCAGAAGAAAAGTAGCGCACCCTCGAACAGGACCGGCACCGAGTCGACCGCATTGGCACACACGCCCCTCCTCACGACGCTCCCACCCCTGCCGACCTTGCCCGCGCGCTCGTCGAGCCTCAGCACCGGCCGCGGCAGCGTCCTGACGGTCCACTCGGTCTCGGCCACGTCGCCCGGGCAGAACTGGTCCCGCACGCCGACGAGGCGGTACGTCCCCGCGCGCGGGCGCCGGATCGCAATCTCGCCGTTGGCGTCCTTGGTCGTGAAGCGCGACACGGCGCCGAGCTTGCCGTCTCGGGCGGGAGGCGCCTGGTACGTGATTGTCCAGGGCTGCCGGAACACGAAAAGCGGGTCAGCGTCTCGGGGAAAGCAGGCAAAGAATGAGCACGACGACACCGACGCACCCCTTCGCCCGTGAGTCGGAGCGGGATCCGGATCGTGTCGTCGTCGCGGACCGTGACGGTGCGCACGCCCTCTGCGCCGTGGAAGCGCGCCGTGGGCTTTGTGCGCCGCACCTCGACACTGAGGTCGCTGCCCGTGAGCGGGCGCTTGCAGCCGTGGGCGTCGCGGACGCTCTCTGCGGGGCGCGCAACGTTAGCTCACTTGCTTCGCGAGACGCCAAAGTGGAGGGAGCGACAGGAGCGCACCGAGCGAGAGAGCGAACTGTCCGCCCTGTTGGGCGATGTTCTTGGGGATGTCGACCTCGAGCAAATACGGCGACTGCGCGATGCCCCTGATGACCCGAGCCGGCCGCCCAATGACCGAGTACTCGACGTCCCAGGGCGCCGTCCCTTGCAGGTCAATCTCGACCTGGACCGTCTCGCCCTCGCAGCTGTGGACCGTCTTGCCCTCCTTTGCGTTCCTCCACTTGGCGTCACCCACCTCTGCGACCGTCTGGCGGTGCACGAACGCCGCGTCACCGTGCGCGAGGTCGACGCCGCCCGCGCCCTGATAGAACCGGTCGTCGACGCGCGTGAAGCGGTACTCCCACTCGCCCGGGCCGGGCGGCTCGAGCCGCACCTCGTCGCGCGAGTGCTGCACCCGGCGCTGCTTGCGCGTCGTGCGCTCGGCGCGCCCGCCGCCGGTGCCGCTCAGCTTGGTGATCGAGTAGTGCACGACGAAGGGGGGCGCGCCCGTCAGGTGCAGCGAGGCGATGGCGCCCGTCTCGGCGTTGCACACGTCGTGGATGGGGGAGAAAGTCGTCGAGAGGGTCGGGCGCGGCTGGACGACGAGCGTGCACTGTGCGGCGCAGCGCGGTGCCGGGAGGCGTTCGCGTCAGTCTCGCTCCACCGATCGCCCGACCCGAGAGGGAGGGGGAAGAGGCGAACGCACAGTGTTGGGTACGAGCACCGCGCCACTGCAGTACTTGCTCTTGACGCCGACCACCTCGTACCTGCCCGCCTGGTCCACCTCGATCTCCGCGCGCGCCGTCCTCGTCTTGACGAGGCGCGTCCACCCTTTCGTCGCTCCACTCCCCGCCGCCGCCTCGGGCTCAAACCTCACCTGGACTTCGAACGCGCCCTGCCCCGCCCGGAGGTCGTCCTCGATCCCCTGGACGCGCACCTCGAGCTTCTTGCGCCCCCCTTCGAGCAAGTGCACGTCCTCGCCCTTTGCGCACTCGCCCAGGAAGGCCACCTCGGGCGGGCGGTGCACGACGACGGACCGCCGCGCGACCGTCCCGGGGAGGAGGTGCGGCGGCGACGTGCTGCCGCGCGCGGCGTGGTCGTGCGTCGAGGCACCGGCGCGCCGGGCCACGTCGTACAGGACCTCGTTGCCGTACGCGTCGACGACCGCGTCGAGGTAGTACGTCGTGCGGCCCGCGTGCGCGAGCGACACGTTCATCGGCACGGGGACGACGACGTCGCTGTCCGTGGCCCTCGCGCCCGTGCCCGCCGCCGCGGCGCCGACGATCCCCTCGAGGGTCTCGTCCCTGCGTGCGCCGCGCTCGGGGTCCCCGGCGCGCGAGTGCCACCGGACCGAGAGGGGCTCTGCGCCGCTGACGGCGAGGCCGAGGGGCCAGCTCTCGGGGAGGCCGGCGTTGGGGACGAGGCAGCGGTGCCCCTCCTCCTCCTCCTCGCCTCGTGCAGCCCCTCCCCCTGCTCCGACGTCGAACCCGGCAGACGGGCAGCGCACGATCCGCGTCTCCTCGAAAGCGAGCGCGACGGCGCCCTCCTCTCCTCCGGCCGCCCCCGCCCCCGCCGAGGAGGGAGCGCGCTTGCGCCGGATCCGGACCGCGTGCCCGTCCTTGTCGAGGACCGCATCGAGGCGGACCGTCCCCGTCGCGACGACGGGGAGGTAGTACAGCGACTCGGAGGGCGCGAGGCCGAACGGGTCGCTCGCGTCGGGGCGGTGCTGCGCGGGGGAGCCGGGCCCGCCGTCGGACGACGGGAGGCGGTGCCGCAGGGGTTGCTGCCCCGGGGAGCCCTTGGCACCCTTTGCTCCCGCGCCATGCGACGAGGACGGGACGAGGGCCCACTCGGACGCGAGGGCGAGCTCGTCGTCCAGGTTGGACTGGGTGGTCGAGGAGGAAGACGAGGCGGACCCGTCGCCGCGGTTGCGGTGGTGCGAGGGGTGGGCGTGGCGGACGAGGGCAGATGCGGGGACGGTGACTTGGTGCGATGTCGGAGGGTCGTCGAACGAGGTGAGGGTGTAGAGGACCTTTGAGGGGACCGTGTTGTTGAGCACGAGCGGGATCAAGGTCGGCTCGCCCGACTTGTGGTGGTGGGGAAGTAGGTTGGACAAGCCCCCCGAGGTCGAGGTCGAGGGGGACGAGGCATGGCGGCAGTAGATGGTCGAGAGCGGGTTGAGCATGGCGGTCGAGACGGCGAGGATGCGGACGGTGAACTGGCCGCCGAGGTGGCTCTTGTCCGAGCCGACGACGGACGCGAGTCGGACCGAGCGCTCATCGGTTGACAAGGCGCGAGTGACGAGGCCCTTGACGGCCAAGGGCAGGAAGTAGGACGCCGAGAACTGGGCAGAGAGGGGGGGAGCGGAGAGATGTCAACTCGGTCGAGGATGAGGCGGCGACGAGAGGGAGGGGCTCACGGTCCACCGGCCAAAGAGGACCCAGTCTGAGGCCCACAGGACGAGCCTGATCCCCCAGCGGGCCTTCCATCCCCACTCGAGGCGAGGGACGCGGAGGAACGAGACGAGGGCGACGGTGCCAGCGTCGGCGACGAGCCACTTTGCGAGGGGCGCGTTCAAGCTGAAGGGCGAGTCGTGGTCGTCGTCTAGAGGGGTTGGCAAGGGTGGGTTCGAGTGTGGCCAGAGGGCGTCTGCGAGCTTGTAGGCCTGGACGAGCACAAAGAGGGACGCGAGGGCGAGGCGCAAGGTGGGCGGGTCGACAATGTGCTCGGGGATGCGCGGGCCTCGAGGCGCACGTGGTGGAGGGGCTGCTGTTGCCATGCACAGCGACTACTCGTCCGGGCAGCCAGCACTGAGCGGCAAGAGGGGCGATGTAGCCGGGAGAGGGACGAGGGTTGCGCCGAGCTCCTGGCGCTCCCCTCGCCGCGTCACCAGTGATCAAGGATGAGCAGCAGCAACAAGCTCGTGCCAGACCAGGTCCTCCTCTTGGAGCAGGCCACCCTCAAGGTGCCTCACTCGCGCTCTCTCTCTCTCTCCCTCGACTCACCTTCCCTTCCCCCCACCTCGTCCGTCGTCATCAGGCTCCGCTCGATGCTCTCCGCAAGGTCCACAAGCAGACCCAGAAGACATACGAGTACAACCTCCAGCCATCCAGCACCTTTGCTCAGGACCTCGCCTCCCTCCTCGCCACCACCGCCCTCCACGCCTCCTCCGAGGAGCCTGCCGCCCCCGCCGCCCTCTCGGATGCCCAGCGCCGCGACATGCTCGCCCGCGTCGACGCCATGATCTCGCGCATGCGCACCTTGAAGCGCAAACTCACCGACCTCGGCACCCAGAGCGACCGCGCCCTGCGCGTCGCTCAGGCCCGCATCGACCACCTCGCCGCCCTGCCCGACTCGATCCAGTCGCCCGAGTACCCGCCCTGGGCACGTCGCAGGCTCAGCCACCAGCTCGTAGACTACTTCCTGCGCGCCAACCCGCCCCTCAAGGAGACGGCGAGGGCACTGGCGCAGCACGAGGGGATCGACGACCTCGTCGACGACGAGCTGTGGGACGACATGGCCCGAGTCGAGCGCGGATTGGACGCACAGCGACTCGACGAGGTGCTCGCCTGGGTCGGCGAGAACCGCACGGCTCTCAAGAAGCTCAAAGTGCGGCCCCACCCTTTTTCTCCCAGCTCGCCGGCTCGCTCCCGCGCAGTCACTGACCCCCTTTCTGTCGCAGTCCCCTCTCGAGTTCCGCATCCACCTCCAGGCCTACATCGAGCTGTGTCGCAAGCGCGACCTCCTCAAGGCGATCGCCTACGCCCGCAAGCACCTGTCGCACGCCGCCGCGGCCGACCTCGACCCTTCTCTTCCTCCTTCGTCGCCGACGACGGCCGGCAGCGTCGCCGCGCCCGACGCAGGCGGAGACGGCGCGGCAGAGGGCAGAACCGAGGGGGGCGCGACGTCGTACATGAGCGAGCTGCAGCAGGTCTTGGCGTTGCTCGCCTACGGGCCCGAGACGACCTGCAGGCCCTACCAGGTGCGTCTCTCCCGGCGCGCGCGCGCGTCCCCACCCCTCACGCCCAACCTGACACAGCCTGCACGTCGCGCCCGCCCGCAAGAAACTCTACGCCCCCTCGCGCTGGACGTCGCTGCGGTCCCTCTTCCGCACGACCTTCCTCTCGCTGCACTCGCTCCCCTCGATCCCGCTGCTGCACATGTCCCTCCAAGCGGGGATCGCCTCGCTCAAGACGCCCATCTGCGTCCCCGTCCCGCCCGGCGCGCCCACGGCCCCGCCGTCGGCGTACCCGCTCGGCGCGAGACCCCTCCGGACAATGATCACCCCGCAGGGCGAGATCGTCCTCGAGGCGCCTGCGCCCGCGCCCGTCTCACTCGCTGGCCCTCCTCCCCCTCCTCCTCTGCCTGCCTCCTCCCTCGCCGCGCCGCCGAAGGCTTCCCCCGCCCCCTCGCCCTCGCCCGCGCCCGCGACCCAGCCCCCGGTCCACGCCCTCGAGGGGTCGCCCTCGCGCTCGTGCCCCCTCTGCGCCTCGGCGCTGCGCGCCCTCGGCCCAGAGGTCCCCTACTCGCACCACGTCAACTCGACCATCGTGTGCCCCTTGACGGGGCGCGTCGTCGAGGGGGACGGCGGCGAGGGCGGGCAGCTCGTCGCGCTCGTGAGCAGGGTAGGCGGCGACGCGAGGGTCTACTCGAGGGAGGTGCGTGCTCGGGTCTTTCATCGCTCGCTCGCTCGCTCGTTGCGCGTCGAGGGTGTGGCTTGCTGACCAGGGAGGAGCTCGGAACGCCGACAGGGTTTGGCGCTCCGCGCGTCGCAGCACCCCGAGGGCAAGCTCGTCGAGCCCGTCACGGGCGAGGTCTTCGAGTGGGACGACCTCAAGAAGGTGCGCACGCCGGTGCTCGTCTCGTCCTGCTTCTCTCGAGACTGACACCAGCTCGCTCGCTACGTGCAGGTCTTCATCTCCTGAGTCGGCGCCGGGCCCGTCCGCGCTCTTCCCGTTGTCAGTTCTGTGCCGTGTCTCCCCTGTTGCCTGCTCTCTCGCCTGCATCGGCGCCCCCTCGCTCTTCGCTCTCGCCACAACCGACAAAGAGAAAGAGAGAGAGAGAGGAGAGACAGCAGAAGAAAACACAAGAGGTCCACAACCCGCATCCCCGTCCCCGCTTCTCTACAGCGCCGCGCCGGGGTTTTGGCCTCGCTTACTTCTCGTAAGCCTTCAACAAGGCCTCGAGGTCGAAGCCGGGCGCCTCCGGGTCGGTGATGACTGTCGATAAAGGGCGCGGAATGCGGCGTCAGTGTACGAGGGAGGGAGAGAACCCGGCGAGGGGAGTTGGCCACGGGCTGGATGCCAGCGCGCCAGACAGCCCCGTCTCGACAGGACACAACGACAAGACACGACAAGCCAAGACCAAAAGCGAGCGGGGGTGACTCACGTCCCGAGTCGTTCTTCTGCTTGTTGGCCCACGCCTTCTTGGCCTCTTCGAGCCAGTGCTGGCGCAGCTGCACCTCCTTGTCGGCCGCGTGCTTGTCAAACTGCTCCTGGAGCGTCTTGCGGTGCACGACGCCGTAGACGACGCCGGAGAAGAGGGCCGTGTACCGGAGGACCTGTGGGGTGTGGTGTGGTGTGGTGTGGTGTGGTGCGGGTGTGCGGCGGAGAGGTGAGGGGAGTGGGAGGCGAGAGGGGGCGAGGAGAGGGAGGGTCGGTCGGACCAGGAGGAAGGGGGCAATCGAGTGATATGTCAGCATGTCGCTGTTGGCGTGACTGGCCCCCGATCGCCTGCCTGTCCCCCACGGAGCGTGACCACCCGGGACGAGACGAGCGCCATCTTGGCCCCGTGCAGGTGCCCGCGCCAGCCCTCGCAGGTGCCTGCCTGCCCCTCGCACCCGCACCGACCCTGCACCGACCAGACCGAGCCGTCGATCCCGCCCGCGTGCCGTAGTCGCCCGGGAGGAGGGGCGAGACGAGAGAGAGCGCGGCATCTCGACCCGGCGCGCGACCGCAACCCGACGGGACTGGAGGTGTGTGGACGCACGTTGACTGCGGGCGAGACCATGGCGACACCTGAAGAGCGGTCACAGACAGAGGGAGGGGCGTGGAGGGGGAGGAGAGCGGGGGGGGGGGAAGGGGGCGACGCTCGCGAGCTCTTCGTCGTCGGCGAGCGACGGACCCAAAGACGAGCGTCTCTCCCCTCTGCCCAACGCACAGCTCTCGTCTCTGCCTCTGCCCTCGTCTCGCACGGGAATCTGCACACGTACTCTCTCGCGCGCGCGTGCCCCGACTCCCTCGCCTCCTCGCGTCTCCGCGGCTCTGCTCGGCCTCGTCAAGCTCCACTCTCGCACTCTCGAGTCTCCAGAGGGTTTCCCCCGCCCCTGCGCCAGCATGTCGTCCGACGGTCAGCGCGCTCAGAAGGTCATCCGCCTCGCCTCGCGCGGAAAGGGGTGCGTGGTACACGCCGCTCGCTCCGGCTGACGTGACGCTGACCCGACTTGGTGTGCGTGCGCCCCGCCCGCCCGCGTGCCAACAGCTGCCACCTCGTCACGGACGAGATCGTCAAGGGCCTCGGCGACTCGCTCAAGAACGTCAAGGTGCGCCGCCCACGATGCCCTGCTGCCTGTCCGCTTCCTCCGCTCCCCCTGACGCCGCGCTCCCTCTCGCGGTATCCCCGCTCTGCCCTCCCTCCCACACCAACCAGATCGGCATGCTCTTCCTCTTCCTGCAGCACACCTCGGCGGGTCTCTCCGTCAACGAGAACTGCGACCCCGACGTGCGCACCGACCTCGACCGCGTCCTCGACCACATTGTGCCCGAGTCGTTCGAGTGGGACCACGTCGACGAGGGCCCGGACGACAGCGTCAGCCATGCCAAGAGCACCATCGTCGGCGTGTCGCTCCAGCTGCCCATCTCGGATGGCAGGCTCGCGCTCGGGACGTGGCAGGGTGCGTTCCCTGTTGTCTCTTTCCTCTTGCTCTTTGCGTGGCTGACGCGAGGGCACGATCCGCACCACAGGCATCTACCTCACCGAGTTCCGCCACTTGCCCCACTCGCGCAAGGTCGTCGCGACCATCATCTGAGCGACTCTGCACGAGTACTCCCCTGCCTCTGTTTCTCGTTGTACATGCTCCCCCACCGCCCTGTCTATACGCAACGCAGCCTCAGCCCCGCCTCGTGTGCGAGCGAGAGTAAGCGTCCGCGTCAGGGACCCCGCGCGCCTCTATCGCGACCGAGCGTCTCCCCAACGACGGGTCCTGCCGCCTCTCTGCCGTATCACGCAGTGGAACGTCGCTTTCGCACCTCTCTCCCGCTCTCCTCAGCGCGCAGTGACAAAGCGGGGGCACAGACAAACAGTTCCAAAAGCAACAAAAAAAAAGACGAGAAGCAAGACGGACCGGGGAAGGGGGGAGGGCACGCGCACGGGTCAAGAGTCACCACTCGCTAGTAGAGGAAGCCAAACTGTGGGACGCCCTGCGCCTGTCCGTAGAAAGACGGCGGGTGGGCCACGAACGACGAGAGCGACGCCTGCGCGAGCGGGTGGTGGAACGGCGGCACCGTCGGCGAGCAGAAGAGCCCTCCGCCGGGAGCCTGTTGCTGCTGGTGCTGCGCGTGGTGGTGGCCGCCGAGGTACGCGACGGGGTCCAGTCCCGCCGCGGCCGAGCCGTACGCGGCCGCCTGGCTCGCAAAGAGCGCCTGCATCACCTCGGGCGAGATCTGGCCCATCCCACTCGGCGGCGCGCCCGGCGACGCTGCGCCGGCTCCCGCGCCGCCCGGCGAGAGGTGCATGAGGTGCGGCGCGGCGGGCGTCAGCGGCGTCAAGAGCTGCTGCGGCTCACTCGCCGCCGTCACGGACGACGCCGACGGCGCCGTCGTCGTCGTCGTCGTCGCAAAGTCGAAGCTCGCCGACGTGGCGATCGAGCCCGAGGCGGACGAGGTCGTCGAGCCGGGGCTTGTCATGTACGACGCGGGCGACGACCCGCTCGGCGAGAGAGGGACGGCGAGGAGCGCGGGCGTGTGCAGCTGCTGGGGCTGAGCGGGGGGGAAGACCGGGGCCTGGTCGACGACAGCCGGGACCGACGACGGCGACGACGACGCCGACGACGAGGGGCCGGCGGCGACAGCGTCCTTGTCGGCGGCAGCGACGGTGACCTCTGACGCCTTGCGGTTCTTGCGCAACGTCGGCTGGGTCGCGGCGCGGTGCTCGGGGAGGCCCACGGGCGGGGGCAAGGGGGGCATGCCGAGGCGGATCCGGAGCTGGTCGACTTCGCAGCGCAGCTCGTTGTTCTCCTTGGTGAGGGCGTGTTCGCGCGCCGACGCGTCGTACACGTAGTCGAGCGCCTTGCTGACAATGACGGCCTTGGAGGGGCGCTTGATGTGCTTGGTCGTCGGGAGGGCCTTTGCGAGGTCGATGAAGCGCGTGTTGAGGCTCTCGCGGCGCTTGCGCTCGACGGCGTTGTGCGTCGCGCGCTTGTCGGCGTTCTGCGGTCCCTTGCGGTTGTTGGTGCGCTTCTTCTTGACGAGCTGCTGCGCGTCGCCATCGCCGACGCCGCCGCCGAGGCCCGACAGCGACGACGGCTCGACCGACCCGTCGTGGTCGTCGCCGAAGAAGCCGTGCTCGTCAAAGTCGTCGTCGCCGAGGGCGTACTCGTCGTCCTCGAACTTGAGCGGGTCGAACTGGTCCTCGAACTCGTTCGACTGGGGCG
Organism: Rhodotorula diobovata; assembly: GCA_006352295.1. NCBI lineage: Eukaryota > Fungi > Basidiomycota > Microbotryomycetes > Sporidiobolales > Sporidiobolaceae > Rhodotorula > Rhodotorula diobovata. The sequence continues at coordinate 93,090 of SOZI01000020.1, read as the reverse complement.
AGAAGCCAAAGGGGAGGTCCTGAGCGGCGCCCATCGTGTGGTGCTGCGAGGTGGTGCTCGTGCGGGCTGCATGGCGTGCGTGCGCAGGAGCGGCGAGTCAGAAGTGCGAGAGACGAGACGGAGGAAGGACCCCCTCGATACCCGAGATCGGCGACGAGGCCGGGGCCCGGACCCCTCGCGAGTGAAACAAGAGGGCGTACCTGAGAAGAGGAGAGGAGGGGGTCACTTCGAGTCAACAAGGCGACGCAAGTGATGGAGTCCTGAGTTCGGCCTGGTAGTCGCGCAGATTGCAGCGGTGCAGGCGAAGAAAGGCGGGGAGGGGGAGCGGAGGGCGGGTGATAAGGCGGTTTTGGGGGGATGTCGCGGTGAGGAGGCGTGGGCGGCGGCGGCGGCGAAGGCTGGTGGCGGCGGAGGAGGAGGGGGGTTCGCTGGGAGGCGGTGAGGGTTCGGAGCGACAAGGTTCGCGAGCTGTGTGCCATGGCCCAGACATGGTCAGCACACCATGAGAGGACGCACGCACACGACCCCGGACGAGGGGGGGAGGAGGGCCGCGTGAGGAGATTGGCCACGGCCTCTCGACCCCCCTCCACGCCACGACGACGCCTCGGACGGGTGCGCGCGGCAGCTAGAGTAGCAGCAGAGAGGTTGCACTGACCAGAGCTCAGCGTGCGCCTGTCGACCGGGGGAGGGGAGGGGAGGGAGGGGGGGTGATGGAGTTGGCCGTCGGGGGGCAAGAGGCGGCTCATTCAGAGGGGGTCCCCCAGAGAGCCCAACTCTGTTTCGCACGTCCCCCTTTTCCCCCCTCCCCCCGCCTCTCTCTCTCTCTCAAAACTGCGGGCCTCCTCCTGTTTGATTGCGCACGCGCCTCGCCTATCTCCTGCCGCTGCCGTTGTGGGGGCCGAGCGTCTCTCTCTCTCTCTCTCTCTCTCACTGTCCCTCGTCGTTGACGTTGACGACGACCCCCTGCCTCCTCCGTGCCTTGAGCCCCTGCCTGCCGGCAGACCCGGGCCACTGAGGACATCGCGAGCGTGCACAGGGTTGGCGACGTCGCTCGCTCCCTCCTTTCTCCCCCTCTGCCGACGGACCGGGAGCTCCCTCCCCGGACTGCCGATGCCGCACTTTCCCCTTCAACCTGGCTCTCGACACTTGCTATTCTCGCTGGCCTGGGCTTGGCCAACGTCACTTTTGCAAAGAGCGACAGCCGTCCTGAGCAAGAGAGTGGAGGAAGCGAAGGTGGACCCGTGACTCAGGACTGGGCCGGGGGGGTTCGAGCGCTGGGGTCTCGTGCTCGATTCGGCGGCGAACTTGCCGACGGCGTCTTGAGCGAGGCCTCGCCTCTGCCCAGTCGGCATCGGGTCCACAGACGGCGGCGGCCGAGTATGCTCGGCGTCTTGTTCGCGGACAGGAGGCGCCGCGTCGGCCGAGCTGATCAGCTTGCGGGAGCACCTGACGCGCGCCTTTCTCTCGCCTCGCACGAGAATGGGAGACCATCCAGGCCGCCTGCGCTGGTGATGTGGCATAGGGCCGTGGAGCAGGAGGAGCGGGGACTGCGGTCGGCGGAGAGACGCCGGAGACACCTCGCGCACGGGCAGTTGGCCGCACGCGTTAGCGCTCTTCGCAGAGGCCGCCTTATGCGCCGCGGCGCTCATCGCCGGCACATGCAGAACACCTGGATCTTGGCGGGGCTCGAGAGCGGAAGCGAGCCGCGACAAGCCGCGAGCAGCCAGAGACGTAGTCGCTGGCAAGAACCGCAGGCTGAGCTGGGAAAACGAGTGAGCCTCTCACGGCATCGACGCGACGATGGGACACGAATGTACTGCTTGACTCGTTCGTTGTTGACGTGAAGGAGGGAGTTTGAGGGCGAGAGGAGGGCGCTACGCGACGAACTGCGAGAGCTGCTCCGGGCTGCGCAGCTCCGACTCGACGAGCCTGGGCGCCGAGTCGAGCTGGGAACGAGTTGGCACAACTGTGTGTTAGCCAGTTTGAGGGCGGACATGACGACGGCGCGAAGGGAACGCACAGAGCTCGCCAGTGCATCGCCTCCCTGCTCGACGCGGATGAGGGTCGGGATCCGGGTCACGTTGAAGGGCGGCTCGCGGAACTTGGACTCTTTCCACCTGTTTTCGGGGGTTCGGAGCAAGGTCGGCGTCTGACATGCACGGGGTGCAGCGCGAGGAGGCGCGCGAGTCGAATGGAGTGAGAGGGGCAGGACGCACTGTGTGCGGTCGCCGACGAGGACGAGGGTGCTGTTCTTGTCGGGCACGTGCTGGTCCAACGAGGACTGGACCTCTGTGCAGTCAGGGCACCACTCGGCGAAGAAGATGAGGAAGTGAGGCGACTCGGGCGAGGTCGAGGTGGGGATCTGGCTGAGGATGGACTCGGGCGAGAAGAGGTCACCGGGGGGCAGGAGGGGCATGACTGGGGGTTGCTGTAGCAGGCAGACGGGGAGTCAAGGAGGAAAGGGAGAGGGAGAGAGAGGCCTGGGGGGTGACGCTCGGGGGTCGATCGGAGATGGAGGGGGCGGGGCGACACCCTCGTGGTCGCTCTTGTCCTCCTGCCTCTCACACATCCACCGACTCGTTGCACAGGATGCGCACAGCACTCCTCGCCCCCGTCGCACTCGCGGCTTCAGCCCTCGCCCTCCCCTCGCAGCTCACGTTCGCACCCGCACCCGCACCCGCACCCGCCGCCGCCGAGTCCATCGCCCGCGAGGCTCTCGTCAACCCGCTCCGCGACGCCTGGAAGTCGGTCATCGGCTCAGAGCCCGTCGGCTGGGTCGCAGACGGTGTCCGCAAGTTTAGCCACCAGGTCGTCGCCGATGGAGTCGACTGTGCGTCCCCCCTCCTCTGTCCCCTCCTCGCCACGGTGGGGCCGCGCATCCACCCTGCCGGCCTTGCCCGCCATCTCTCCCCTTTCGCCGTTCGGCACTACTGACACCGCGATTTTTCGAACAGTCGAGCTCGTCCAGCATGCCGAGTTCCCGACCCACTCGCTGCGTATGCGCGAGCCAAAGGCGCTGTGCGACTCGAGTTCCAAGCAGTACTCGGGCTACCTCGACATCGCCGACGACGCCCACCTCTTCTACTGGTTCTTCGAGTCGCGCTCGAAGCACCCCGAGAAGGACCCGCTCGTCCTGTGGCTCAACGGCGGCCCGGGCTGCTCGTCGACGACTGGCCTCCTCTTCGAGCTGGGCCCTTGCCGCGTCGAGAACGGCGGGCTCAACACGAGCTACAACCCCTACTCGTGGACCGAGTCGGCCAACGTCATCTTCCTCGACTCGCCCGTCCAGGTCGGCTACTCGTACGGCGCCAAGGCCGTCGCGTCGTCGCAGGACACGGCCGAGGACGTCTACGCCTTCCTCCAGCTCTTCCTGCGCAAGTTCCCCAAGTTCCAGGCTGGCGACCTCGTCATCAGCGGCGAGAGCTACGCCGGCACGTACCTGCCCAACATTGCGTCGACGATTCACAAGCACAACCTCAACAAGCCGACCGCCAACGCGCTCCACCTCCCGCTCTCGTCGGTCCTCATCGGCAACGGCCTCACCGACGCCTGTAAGTCCCTCGCTGCTACTGAACGGGCAGCGTCTCCCCCTTGCGCAGCCCCACTGACTGACCTGTCCTCGAACCCCCTCACCCGCCTCTCGCAGACACGCAGTTTGCCGCGATTCCCGAGTGGGCGTGCGCGACGGGCCCCAAGGCCAACCCCCTCGGCAAGCCCATCTTTGACGAGGCGTCGTGCCGCCAGATCGAGTCCAAGGTGGCCAACTGCCAGCGCCTGACCGAGTGGTGCTACAAGGCCCCGTCGCGCTTCACCTGCGTCCCCGCCACGCTCAGCTGCTGGCAGATTGCGGCCCCGATCCAACAGTCTGGCCTCAACCCGTACGACATCCGCAAGGCGTGTGACCGTGACGGCGAGGACGGCCCTCTCTGCTACAAGGTGCGTCTCTCCTGCCCTCCCCTCCCTCTCACGCTTTCCTCTCTCAGCCCGCTGACGCCCTCTTTGTTCGAGCCCTGCAGCAAATGCAGTGGATCGAGACTTACATGAACACGCCCAAGGTCCGCAAGGAGCTCGGCGCCGCGTCGGACGTCACGTTCGAATCGTGCAACATGAAGATCAACCAGGCGTTCCAGCTCAACGGCGACGTCTCGCACAACACTGCGGCCCTCATCCCTGAGCTCCTCGACGCCGGGATCCGCTTCCTCATCTACGCAGGTGCGCGGGCCCGCCTCCTCCCGCCTCGTGACCCGCAGACTGACCTTCCCTCGACCCCGCACCACTCCGCATTGCACAGGCGAGATGGACTTTATGTGCTCGAGTCAGGGAAACCGAGCCTGGACGCTCGCCATGGACTGGACCCACGCCGACAAGTACCGCCAGGCCAAGCTCGTCGACTTTGTCTCGCACGGCAAGGTCGCGGGCAGGACGCAGGCGTACACGGCCGACAAGGGCGCGGGACTGCTCCGCTACCTCGACGTCTACAAGGCGGGCCACATGGTCCCGTACGGTGCGCTTCTTTTGCCGTCCCTCCTCTGTGCGGCGAGCGAGGACGAGCGTCGACTGACTCTTGGCTCGTGCGCTCCCCTCTCGAGGATTGCAGACCAGCCCCAGGTGTCGCTCGACTTCTTCACTCGCTGGATCCGCAACGAGTCCTTCGAGTAGAGGGCGAAATGCACCGGAGGAGGAGTGTAGAAGGTGGTCAGAAGTCGGGGGGAAAGAGGAGGAGGAGGAGGAGGATGGACTCTCGGGGGTCTCCCCCGCTCGCGCGCGCACCGTTTTCTCTCGTTCTGCAGTCACAATCCTTGTATCTACCGTGCTGTCACACACGAGAGCTGCATGAGCAAGAGAGTGTCAAGAGGTCCGTCGGCGCCATCCACACGGCAGCACCGCCCCCACCGTAGCTCTCGCACCGCTTCCTCACTCGCCTCACCCCAGACCGGGCTCGCAACAGCGCCCTGCCCACCCAGACGGTTCCATAGCAGCCACCGATGGGCAAGCTCCTCGGCCGGCTGTGGGTCGGGGCCACCACCTCCCTCATCGCATTCATCGGCTTCTCGTCCCAGCTCTTTGTCGTCGTCCCCTCGTTCCGGCACGACGTGCGCGACCAGGCTTTCCTGCGCCTCGTCGTCCCCTTCAATGCGCTCCTCGCGCTCGTGTTTGTCAACTATGCGTTGACGGTCGGCACGGATCCTGGGCGAGTCCCGAAGGGCTGGGTGCGTCGCTTTTCCCTCGTTCTCACGTGCACCGACGTGCTGTGCTGACTTTCAAGAGAGCGACTCGCAGGAGCCCGACTGGCAACAGCTCGAGAAGGGTGAGGTCGAGGTCAAGAAGCAGACGGGCGGACCGCGGTACTGCCGAACGTGTCGAGGTGTGTCCTTCCTAGCGCTCGCAGCGTGTCTTAGAGCTGACGGAAGAACCCACGAGCAGACTACAAGCCGCCGAGGGCGCACCATTGCCGTCAGTGCAAGCGCTGCGTGCTCAAGATGGACCACCATTGTGCGTCGCTTACCTCATTCCCGTTTCCCTCCCGCGACGCAAGCACCGCTGCTGACACGGCGTCCCCCACACGCAGGTCCGTGGGTCAACAACTGCGTCGGGCACGCCAACTACGGCCACTTTCTCCGCTTCCTCATCGCCGTCGACGTCGCGTGCGCGTACCACCTCTGGATGGTCTCGACGTGCGCGTTCCACTCGCTCGCCCTGTCCACCACGCCCTCGACGTCCCAGGTCGTCGTCCTCGTGCTCAACTACGTGGCGTGCGTGCCCGTCTTGATCGCCGTGGGCGTCTTCTCGCTGTACCACCTCTGGAGCGTCGCGGTCAACACCACGACGATCGAGGGGTGGGAGAAGGACAGGGCCGCGTCGCTCATGCGCAGGGGCAAGATCCGCGAGGTGCGTCACCATGCCCTCCCTGTCCTCGCGCTCCCCGATTTCTCGCTCGTCTGGGCTCACCTTCCAGGGACGACCTCCTCCGCGCGCGCGCGTTGCAGGTCCGCTACCCGTACCACCTCGGCTACCTGGCCAACGTGCGCGCCGTTCTCGGACACAACCCGCTTCTGTGGTGCTGGCCTCAGAGAGCGGTCGGCGACGGCTTGTCGTACCCTGTCGCGGTCGGGACTGGTGAGTCTCTCTCGTCTCGCGCTCTCTGTGCGCAGACATTGAGAGAAACGGTCGAGGTCGTCGTTGTGGTGGGTGTGGCGAGCGAATGCGTCAACCGAGGAGGATGAGGAGGAGGAGGAGGAGGAAGGAAGGTGGAGGCAGCGTGAGCGAGAAGGCCGCCGCTCGGAGCGAAGTGCCCGCGGACGGCGGCGCCCTGCAGCAGCTCCCAGCCCGCATTCCCGACACACGCTCACTGACCACGCGGCGCGCCGCGACCACCAGACCCCGCAGACCAGCTCTCCTGGCCCCCGCGCGACCCCCTCCCGTGCGGCACGCAGCGGCGGCGCCGGCCGCGGCCGCCCGCCCCGGGCGAGGAGTTCACCTACGGGTCGGGGCTCAACCCGGAGCTGCTGCGCGGGCTGCCGTCGGCGTTGGCGCGAGAGTCTGGGAGGGAGGGCCTGCGCACGAGGAGGAGGCCGAAGCGGGCGAGGAGGGCGCCGTGGGAGGAGGGGGCCGACACGTCCGGGTCGGCGTCGGGGGAGTCGGAGGCGGACGAGGGCGGGTCGTCGACGAGCCCGTCGGCGTCTGAGCCCGAAGAGGATGAAGAGGTGCTCCGCCCGCTTCCGCTCCGGCTGCTCGAGCTCGACCCGCGCGCCGAGGACGACGACGACGTCCCGCTCTCTTCGCTCGCGTCGCAGCGCTTGCGCGTCGGACTCGCCTCGGCGGGCGCAGGCGCGAGTGCGGACGAGCTCGCGCTGGACGAGGCGGACGAGGCGGCGGACGAGGACCTCGATCCTGACCGGGCGGTGCGCATCCGGCGAGGGAGCGAAGGGTTCGAGGTGCGCCCGCGGGTGGGCGCTCCGGTCTTTGGGGGCGCGCGGCGGAGTGCGGGCAGCGGGAGAGGCGGCGACGAGTCGTGGGAGCATGTGCCGCGGGGGCTGGGGAAGGCAGGCGGCGGGGAGCAATGCGAGGAGGGGCAGGAGCAGGACGGGGGCGCGGAGAGCGAGTGGGAGATCGACGATGAGGGCGACAGGAGGAGAGTCGGGCCGAGATACAGGTACTATGTCCGCGAGGAGGACAGCGAGAGCGACACGGACGCGTCTCTCAGCTCGTAACTTGTCGTCAGGGTGCGAGTCCAACTGCCGGTTGCAAGGGAATGTCTAGGGCACGGATTAGGGAGGGATACTCGTACAAAGCGAGGACGAGGCAGAGGGATCAATGGGGTGTCGTCCCCTGCGAGGAGAGGCTGAACTGGTTCGGCAGCTCGACCGCGTCGCCCGGGTCTGCGTCGCCGCCGAGGTCAAACAGCGCCGACCCCGCCGCGGACGACGTCGAAGCCGTCGACAAGTGCCCCCTGCTCTCGCGCGTCCCTGCCTTGTCTGCCCCCTCGTATGCTGCCGCATCCTCACGCCGCAACGTCCCCGCCTCTCCAGCACCGCCGAGCCTGATCCCACCCGTCCTGTCAGCCTTCCGGACCCCCCAGAACGCCCTCGCGATCCCATCGCTCTTGTCTCCCTCGCCCCTGAGGGCCCGCACTCCGCGCTCGGCGCCCCACCCGAGCGCGTCCGTCCCGCGCTGGAGCGCCGCGAGGGCCGACGAGGCGAGGGAGGCGGCGGGGCGGGTGTCGAGCGTGTAGGCGCGGCGGGAGGGGAAGCTGCTGCTGTTGCCGCGGCCGGGGCTGAGGAGAGGGGAGCTAGTGTAGCGTGGGAGCTCGTCGTCGTCGTCGTCGTCATCGTCGAGGACCGAGTGGACGGACGAGGAGTCGGAGAGGTCGTCCTGTGAGGGACGGGCACGGCGGGCGCGGGGCCTGGAGGGGAGCGAGTTGGCTTCGAGGTCCTGCGCAGAGAGGTGGATTCCTCGATGCAGCGACGAGAAGGGCAGTCTCTGGCGGAGGCTGTGTGGGTGCGGATGAGCGCGAGCCAGCGAGGTGAAGAGAAGGGAGGGAGGTGAGGAGCGAGGACGCACTAGTCTTTCGCGCGCTCGTACAGCTCGAGGCTCTTGGCGCGTCGGAACGAGACGAACAAGAGGCAGATGAGCGAGAGGGTGCACAGGGTGAGCCAGATCCACGGAGGGAGGACGGCGTCCTCCCGTGGATCCGGCGACGAGGGCGAGTCGGAGTCTGACCGCGGGTTGCCTGGTCAGCTTGGCCAGCACTAGAGCGCGGGACACGAGTGGTAGCGCACCGCTCATAGGGAGGTCTAGATGACGCTGTCGGGGGGAGGTGGCTGTGCTGTACCCGGCGAGGCGAGGCGAGAAGAGGAGAAGAGTGGCGCGGGGGGGACTGGTTTGTGGGGGGCGGGTGCACAGTGTGGTAGCACGAGGGTTGGCGGCAGCCGGGGAGGAGCTGACTTGACGAGTGGTCGAGGCTCACGGAGGATGTTGCGCCAGAAGTGTCGAGCGCCATCTCCGTCGGACTCCTCGCATTCGCTCCTGTCTCCTCCTCCTCGACTTTGCATCCAGACGACGCAGCCTACACCACTAGCAGCTACAACAAGCAGCTCCTCGCCCATCCACGCACAAGTCAACGCCGCAGCTTCTCTCTCTCGCCCCTTCCCTCCTCGAGCTTCACCGCCACTTTCTTCCACCCCTCCCACCGATCGACTCGACTCTGCGCAAGATGCCTCGCGCACAGGACCCAACTCAGAGCCTCCTCCGCTGGGGCATCCAGAACGCCGCACCGGGCTCCCTCGCCGAGACGGCTCAGGAGATCAAGGACGGCAAGCGCCCCGATCTCTCGACCGACGTCCTCAAGCACATCATGGGCCAGTCGGACGCCGACAAGATGCACGAGTGCGTCATGGTCATCGAGGGCACCTGGGTCGACCGAGATGGCACGGGAGAGGTCAAGAACTCGGGCGACATCACGGACGAGGACCGGTACCGCGCGTGGGAGGACCTCGAAATGCTCGTCCAGGACCTCGACAACGCAAACGGTGCGCCTTGCTCTCTGTGTGCCGGTACATCCGAGCTGACCAGTCTGATCGCCCGAGCGCAGACCTGCAGAACATGGGCCTGTGGCCCGTCATCCTCAAGTACCTCACGCACGACGACGACGAGCAGGTCATGTTTGCGTGCTGGGTCTGCGGAACGGCGACTCAGGTGAGCTCTCTTCCGCTCCGTGACAGTGGCGCAGCTTGAACTCACTCTGCCCTCACCTGCAGAACAACCCCAAGGCGCAGAAGGCTGTGCGTCGTCCCCTCATTTCCGGCGCTTGCACGACCGCGCACTGACCCTCCGCGCCCACAGTTCTTTGACCAGGACCCTCTGCCGACCCTCTCGAGCATCATCCAGTCGAGCTCGGCGTCGCCAGGCACCCGCGCCAAGGCCATGTACGCCCTCTCGTCGAGCTTGAAGCACTGGGAGGCCGCCGTGCAGCGATTCTCCGAGCTCGGCGGCTGGCAGACCCTGACGCAGACATTGCAAGGTGCGTTTGCGCCTCGCTCTCTGTACATGCTCTCCCGAACTGACCCGGCTCCCGTCCGTCGAAACAGACCCGTCGCTCAAGATGCGCAGCAAGACGGCCTTCCTCCTCGCGCAGCTCGTGTCCCAGTCCAACTCTCCCGCGACCCTCCTGTCCTCGTTGCGCTCCGCGTCGACCCTGTCGACCCTCATCGACTCGCTCCACTCGAGCACGGCGATCCCGACCGGCCCGTCCGGCGAGCAAGGCGAGGTCGACCCCGACTTGCGCGACAAGGGCCTGCGCTTCCTCGCCAACGTCGTCGAGCGGACAGCGGGCGGCAACACGGAGGGTGGACTGTCGCGCGGAGAGAAGGACGGAGCGCTGAGGGCCGTGGCAGAGGCGGAGAAGACGGAGGGGTGGACGCCGGAGGACGTCGGCATGGCGGCAGACGAGTGGGCAGCGTTCAAGCGGGCGCTCCAGGCGTGATTGTGCAGGAACTCAGATTTCAGCACCGAACTGCTGCAACACGGACGGCCGTGTCATGACGGCAACGGCAACCTGGCTGGGCAATCATGGCTTTCGGCGACACGGCTCAGCCGAAACCCTCGGCTCGCACGCGCGGGGCTGCTTCCCCACCTCTTTTCCCCACATCCGCGAGTCCGCTCTCCACTTTCCAAGTTGCTTGCCCTCGTTCTTCGCTCTTGCACGCACTCACCACCACACAGCATGGCCTCCTCCGAGTTCCACTACGACACGATTTGCGCAAAGTACGGCGACGGGATTCCTTGCCCCGACGACTTTTCGTTCCCAAAGACGGTCGTCGACAAGTGGGCGCAGGTCCAGCCCGACCAGCTCGCGCTGCACTGGGTCGCGCACGACTTTTCCCACGAGCGCAAGTACTCGTACGCCGACCTGTCGGACCTGAGCAACCGCGCCGCCCAGGTCTTCCGCGACGCGGGCCTCGAGAAGGGCGACCGCGTCCTCGTGCAGCTCCCTCGCGTCTCGGGCTTCTGGTTCGCCGTCCTGGGCCTCATGCGCCTAGGGTGCGTCCCCGTCCCCGGGACGTCCCTCCTTGTCGCAAAGGACCTCGAGTTCCGCGCCCGGACGGCCTCGGCTCGCGCCTTCATCGGCGACGCAGAGTCGTGCGGACGGTTCGGAGAGGTCGCTTCTTCTGTCGGCGTCTCGCGCGTGTTCCAGATCCGCACCGCGGGAGACGGCGGAGTCCCCAGCGGCAGGGTCGACTTTGACAAGGCGGTCGAGGCGGTCCCCAGGGGGACAAAGTGCGAGGCCGAGCAGCACAGCAAGACGGACCTCGCCATCGTCTTCTTCACTTCGGGGACGACAGGAGCGCCAAAGATGGTGCTGCTCGAGTCAGAGTACCTGCTCGGGCACACGATCTCGGGGTTGTGGTACCGCCTCAAGCCGGGCAAGCTCTTCCTGTGCATGGCCGACCTCGGTGCGTGCCTCTCCTCTTTCCTCTCTCTCTCTCTCCTTTCTGTTGCGGTCCCTGCGTACCAGAAGTTGGAGTTGAGACTGTAGGTCTGGCTGGGCTGAAGCGGCGAGACGATTGGGAGCCCGTGGAGCGCAGATGGCATCGGCCGCACGGTCCACGGTCCCAGGCTCGTTACTGACGCGAGCTTCGTCCTCCGCACACACAGGCTGGGCCAAAGCCTGCTACGGCTCGATGGGCACGTTCAACATGGGCGCGACCTACTTTGTCCAGCCGCCTCCCCCAGGCAACTTTACGCCCAACCAGCTCATCGACGCGCTGCACCGCTACCCGATCGAGACGCTCTGCTGCCCGCCAACGATCTACCGCTCGCTCGTCTCGTCCAGCGCCAAGGCCTACTGGAAGGCCAACCCGCCGCGCGCGCTCAACCACTGCGTCGGCGCGGGCGAGCCCCTCAACGCGAGCGTCATCAAGGAGTTCAGGGACCTGACCGGGGGGCTCGAGGTCAAAGATGGGTACGGCCAGAGCGAGACGGTCATCTGTATCAGCAACTGGGAGGGTGTCAAGGTGCGTTCGTGACCTTACCCGTTTACGTCGGTCTGCGAAAAGGTCGGCGCGACTTGCGAAGGTCAAGACAACCTGACGTCCGGTCACGCAGGTCCGTGAGGGCAGCATGGGCAAGGCTGGGCCGTTCTTCCAAGTCGGCATCATCGATGAGCAGGGGCGGCAGCTTAGCGACGGCGAAGAAGGTGAGATCGCAATCCGCACGGACGTGGGCGGCGGCAAGACCTGGATCTTCAAAGGTGCGTCGTCTCGCTTCGCTCTTCTCACTCACTCGTGAAGATGACTTGAACTCCAAGTGCAGGCTACATCAAGAACGGCAAGGTCGACAAGCGCCAGAAGACGCGCGACGGCAAAACCTGGTACGGCACGGGCGACCGAGGCATGCGCGACAGCGACGGGTACTTCTGGTTCGTCGGGAGGGACGACGACGTGATCACGACCTCGGGCTACCGAGTCGGCCCCTTCGAGTGCGTCCTTCCTCTGCACTGCGTGGCGAGCCCGGGACATCCTCGCTGACAGTCAGCTTGCGAGCCTGCAGAGTCGAGAGTGCGCTCAAGGTGAGTCGGGCTCATACCGTTGTCTCCGGCTCGAGTGGCAGCCGCTCATACTGTCGCGCCCGCAGCTCCACCCCGCGGTTGCCGAGTCGGCAGCGGTCGGGTCGCCTGACCTGGCGCGTGGCGAGCTCGTCAAGGCCTTCGTCATCCTTTCGGAGGAGTACCGCGACAAAGTCCGCCCCGGCACGCAGGAAGAAAAGGACCTCATCCTCGACATCCAGGTACGTTATTGTCCCTGCCGCCCTCCCCTAGGGACTCCCCTCACCCCCTGGCTCGCTCCCCTCGCGCCGCACAGAACACGTTCAAGAAGAATACGGGACCCTACAAGGTGCCGCGCGAGATTGAATTCGTCGACACGCTGCCCAAGACGGTGAGCGGCAAGATCCGCCGCGTCGAGCTGCGCGACCTCGAGAAGGAGCGCAAGAAGGACGTCTTGAAGCAGATCAAGTCGAAGCTGTAGAGGCTCTCGAACCGAATCACAAGAAGGCAATTCAGTATCTCTCGCCGTACCTCGCCCTTCGTTCGCTGCTTGTCCTTTTCTGAGGCAATGGCTTGAGCGAGAGCGAGACAAGGGACTGGGCGGGCGCGGCGACCAAGCCCGCGGTTCGACCGCGGACTGCGACAATTGCGCAAAGGCGTGTATTGTATAGGCAGTCGACAGCAAGCGCGGCGCCGCGCAGGGGACGGAGAAGCGCTGACAGCGGCGCTCTTCTGCGAGCATCAGCCTCGGGGTGACGGCTTTGCCTTAAACGCCCGAAACGCCTGCGAGCTGAGCCAGGGACGTGCATGCTCATGCAAAAGCGGGCTCGTGCGCTGGGACGCACTAATTGTGGACGGGGCGCCCGCCCGCCGGGTTGACCTCCGCCCTTTCCCATGCTCCGTGCCACGTCCCTGGGCTCTGCCCCCTTCTCCCGAGCTGACCTCACCCTCGTTCGCGCCCGTACGTGTGCAGGAGCTCCAGCCCTCGATACACCACGGCACCTACGTCGCCACCTGCGCAAGGTGCGCCTGGTCTTCAGTTGAGGGAGGAGGAGGATGCGTGACGGACCGACCAGAGGGGTGCGGGCGCTTGGGCGAGGCTGATTCTCGCAGCTGGGCTCGCGCGCACGCGAGCAGCTGAAATACAATCCTGAGCGTGATGCGCATGCGCAAGCCCGCGCTGCGACGGGCAGTGACCGGCCGCGGAGCCTCGCCCGGGAACGAGCCAGTCGAAGGCAGGGAAGGGAGGCGCAGCAGGAAGCGGGGGCGGCTGAGCCATTCCCGAGCCCTTAATGGCTGCATGGGCACGGACAGAAAGAAGGCAAAGCCGGGAGGAAGTGAGGGTGGTGGTGGTTGAAGGAGGACGACGAGCTGATGAGGGTTGTGGCTCGACCTCACCCCTCGCCAGGGCACCCTGTCACCAGCACAGCTGCACGACCTGGCCCAGCATGGCACTGGTGAGGGACCCTGCGCTCGACTGCCCCATCGCATCGACGAGCTGACTCTCGGTCGCTCCCACACCTCCCCCGCGGCCAGGCCCCGAGGACGGCGACGCTGTTCTTGATCGACTGCAGCGCGTCGATGGGTCGTGAGCGTGACTTCACAGTCGGCGAGGAGCCTCACAAGGTCACGACGCGCCGCTCGGGGCTCGACGTCGCAAAGGAGTACGTCAAGGCCAAGCTGGTCCAGAGGGCAAGTGGGGAGGGGCCGTTTCTCGAGTCTGGCAAGGGGGACACGCGTAGTTGACCTGCGTGGGAACACTCACAGATCATGCGCGACCTCAAGACGACCCCGTTCGGCGTCATCCTCTTCGCCCACCCCAAGACCAAGAACCTCCTCACGACGCGCGCAAAAGAGCAGGCCGCCGAGCGCGACGAGAAGTTTGACCGCGCGCGCGACCCGTACCGCCACTGCTACGAGCTCCTCCCGCTCACCAAGACGGTCGACAAGAGCCTGGTCGACCGCATCGACGATGCCGTCGCCGGCGAAGGGCCTGATACGGACGCCTTCTCGGCGACCATCCTCGGACTCGAGACGCTCGACGCCGACCCGTCAATCAAAAACTTTGCCGTCAAAGAGATCTGCTTGATTACGGACGGCGAGTCAGAGATCAACTGGGACGGCGTCCGGAGCGCGGCCCACCAGATGAACGCCGTGTCGGTGGGCCTCACCGTCATGTCCGGCCCTCTCTCCTCGCAGTCGTCCGCGGGCTCTTGTGCTGACTCCAAAAGTGCGCGACAGCGGCATCGACTTTGACGACGAGGAGCTCGGCTTTGTCGAGGAGCACAAGTCCGAGGTCAAGGTGCGCCGCTTGCTCGAGTTGTCGCCCTGCTCACCAGCACTGACGCGTCCGACCTGGTCAAAGCGCGAGAACGAAGCGCAGTTCCGCGACCTTGTCGACATGCTCGACCAGCCATCGCTTGTGGCCAATGCCCGTCAGGCTCTCGCAGCCATCGCGACGCCGCAGGTCAAGGCGGTCAACTCGCGTGCCGACCGCATGACGCTCTCGCTCGGCAACCCTACGACGCACCCAGACAGCTCGCTCGTCATGCACGTCGACGTCAAGAAGGCCGTCGTCCCCGCCGGCGCGCCGACGATGAAGCAGATGAGCCTGCGTGGCTTCGAGCGCGTGCGCACGACGCAACGCGCCCAGCAGAGTCAGAGCCAGAGCCAGGCTTTCTCGCAGCAGCTCTTCGGCAACGGCAGCTCGCAGGTGGAGCCGCGCGGGACGAAGCGTGCGGCGGAGACCGTCGACGACCCAGAGGACGAGGAGGACGAGGACGCCAAGGCCGAGATCAAGCGCAACGCTCGCTTTGCCGAGCAGCAGAACCGCGAGCACCGGGCGCAGATGGCCGCGGGCCAGGGCGTCGATCTCGGCAAGATCGGCATCACGCTCGACCGCCAGCTCCAGAACGAAGGGCTCGCCGTCGGCGATGCAGAGGACGCCGACCTGGCGGGACACGGCGTCACCAAGGAGCGCCTGTTCTTCTACCGCCCGCCGCCGAAACCTGTGGGTGCAGTCGACGCCAAGGACGCCAAGGCGAAGAGCGGGACTGCAAAGGTCAACGTCAGCAGGCGCGTGCGCGACGGCGGGACGGTCGAGCAAGATGCGCTTGACGACGACGAAGATGACGACGAGCACCTCGTCCAGATCAACCAGGACGAGACGGAGCTTACCGACGCGTACCATTACGGCGGCTCGCTCATCCCGATCGGAGACCTCGAGGAGGGCGCGGGCACGCTTGGCGGCCTCAAGACCGGCATGGAGATCCTCACCTTCATGAAGCAGTCTGACGTGCGTACAATTCCTCGCCCGCTCTCTCTCTCTCTCTTTCGTCTCTCGGAGGATGAACGCCCTGACGTCCTTGCCCCACGCTGCACGTAGCTCCACTATGACTGGCGGATGGGCGACGTCTTCTACGTCTACGCCACACACGGCGAGCTAGGATCGGAGAAGACCTTCTCCGCGCTCGTCAACGGCATGGTCGAGCGCGAGTCGCTCGCCATCGTTCGCTTTGTCAAGAAGGGCTTCACCCGCGACGGCAAGGCACGCTTGCCGGATCCGCAGCTCGGCATCCTCTTTCCGCACATCGAGGACGGCGTCGAGATCTGCTACTGGGTCCGCGTGGGTCCTCGTTCCTTCCCTCCCTTTAATCGAGCTGGCATGCCCTGACTCCGAGACGCGTTGGCCAGATCCCGTTCGCCGAGGACGTGCGCGCGCTCACGTTCCCGTCTCTCGACCGCCTCTTCAACCGCAAGGGCCAGCCCCTCACTGAGCACAAGCTGCTCCCGACCAAAGAAATGGATGACGCGATGGACGCGTTCGTCGATGCGATGGACTTGAGCAAGGCAGGCCCGCCGGATGAAGACGGGTGCGCTCTCCTCGCCATTCCCTCTCAAGAGAGATCGCTCCATTGACCGTGTCACTCGCGCCGCAGCGACCCGACCGAGTTCTTCATCGTCGACGACTCGTTCTCCCCGGCGATCCACAACATTCAGAACACGCTCGTGTTCCGCCTCTCCAACCCTGACGCCGACCTCCCGCCTGTGCCGCCCGTCCTGACCAGGTACATGGACCCGCCGCCCTCGGTTGCTCAGGCGTCTCAGGCTGCCGCCGAAAAGGTCAAGCGCGTGTTTGACGTCCAGATTGGCGAGTCGCGTCCTCGCTGCTTTTCCCGCTTGAACCTCGGGGCTGACGCTGCGAGCTCGCGCAGTCCCCCCAAAACCCAAGAAGGTCAACAAGAAGACGGCCAACTATGCCCAGGCAGGTCTCGAAGAGGAGATCCAGCTCGACCGCATCTTTGGCTCTGGCGCGGCTGCGGCGGACAACGGCGGCGGCGCGTTCAAGAAGACGACGACGCCGGCGTTCGAGCCGCCCTCGCCAAGCAAGCCGAGCAACGTACGCCCCGACAGCGACGACGACGACGACGACGACGACGTCATGATCGTCGACGAACCGTCAAGGACGAGCGCGCCCGCTACGGCGCCCAAGCCGAACCAGGATGGCGGCGACGACGAGGAAGAGGAGCCTGACACGGAGGACGAGCCTGACACGGAAGGCGACGACGACGAGGATGACGAGCGCATGTCCGCTGCGGCGGACGTGTCTGCGTCGTCGAAGGACATCGAGAAGGGCGTCGCCGAGGCCAAGTCGCTCATCGACGCGAGCTTCAGCCACAGCCGCTACGGCATGGCGAGCGACGCGCTCAAGCACGCGCGCAACCTGGCGCAGAAGGTGCGTCTCACTTGGTGTCGCGCTCTCCGTGTGGGAAAACGGCACACTCACCCCCCCGTCTCATGTCAATCGCAGGTCCACGCCGAGTCGGCCTACAACGCCTCGATCCGCGCGCTCGTCTCGTCCCTGCACGCCAACCCCAAGAAGCGCGACTTCCTGCCGCGCATCAAGAGCGGCGACCTCGGCCTGCTCGTCGACGACGACACGCTGCCGCAGGAGGCAGAGGACTTTCTCGACGAGCTCGACGACTGAGGGGTGGATCGAGGTGGCGCTCGCAGTGCGGGGCGTGTCGTGCCGTTGTGTACCTGTTGTGTCTACTTTGCTCTCGCATGATCTCCTCGTCTCAAGTCTGTCGTCAGAACCTATCGTCGAGCGGGAGTGAGGCTGGGGGAGCCAGGCGACGGCGCCCCCTCCGTCTCGTTGCAGGCGGCACGTCTCGTCCGCGCCGCCTTCGTCTCCCATGCGGCACGAGCTCAGTCCTGCAGCCGTCCATCGGCGAGCTCGCGAGAGCAGTGTGCGCCCGTGCTAGACGGACCAGAAGCATCGCCTCGCTCGCATGGACAACGACGAGACGCAGTGGGCACGACGCGTTTCGACATTTCAAGCGACTCTTTGGGGACGACGACGCCGCGAGAGGCGACACGCCGCCCGTTGGGAACTGACTTTGGAAGCGGGCAGGAGGAACACAGAACGGGGGACGACGAGGCGGTCCACGCTGTTTGTGGTGCTCCGGGGGTTTAGGCCTTGGAGAAGCGCTCGGCGGCCGTCTCCCAGTTGATGACGTTCCAAATGGCGTCGAGGTACGACTGCTTGACGTTCTTCTGCAGATCCGGCACCGAGTCGGAGGGGAGAGGGGTCCGTGTCAGCGAGACCGGTGACGATGGGGGGGGGGGGAGAGCAGAGAGGGAGCTGACGCACGTAGTCGAGGTAGAAGGCGTGCTCCCACCTGTTGTCGGAGACATCCAGTCAGTGACGCGCAGAGGGAAGGAGGAGCAGTGAGTGGGAGAGCCAGCGCACATGTCAATGCCGACGAGGGGGACGTAGCCGAGGAGCGGGTCCTGGTTGGCCGTCGCGACCGCCTCGAGCTGCGGTGAGGCGAGGACGTCATCCGTCAGTCATGCGACGAGAGGGACGAGCACAAGGAAACGGCGGCCGCGCACCTTCTTGCTCGTGGGGTTGTAACCGAGCCAAGCCCAGCCCGAACCCTGGATGCCGAGCGCCGCGGCGTTGACGGCCTTCTTCAGGCCATCGAGGCCACCGAAGTCCTTCTGGACCTGGTCGGCGAGCGGGCCCGACGAGGGGAACTTGCCGCCGCCGTTGGACGAGGGCGCGAGGTTCTCCCAGAAGAGCGACTGCAGGCGCGGGCGCGCGGGTAGGTCTGGGGTCAGCGCGGGGTTCTGGTGTGTGCGGCCGCAGGTGGGAGTCACACACGTGGTTGATGTGGCCTGTCGACGAGGGCACAGTTGCGGTAGAGAAGAGAGAGTGACGGAGGAGTGAGCAGAGTGTCCGGCCGGAAGAAGAAGCGGGGCAAGTCGCCTCGGGGACGAGAGACCGAGACGGGGGAGAGAGACGCACCACCGCCGTTGAACTTGATGGCGGCCTGGAGGGCGATCTGCTTGCGGATGTCCTGGGCCTGGGTAGCAGCCTGGAGGTCCTCGGTCGCCTGCAACGGTCACGGTCGAGAGAGGGCGAGGACGAGGCCCATGACGAATCAGCCTCTCGTCACCGGTCGACCCTCCCTTCTCCTCCCTCCCCGACAGGACAGCAGCCCAGGGCGCACCTTGTTGAAATTGGCGACGTAGGTGGCGTGGTGCTTCGAGTGGTGGAGCTCCTGCACGGGCGCGGGGGCAAGAGCGAGTGTTAGCCCCCTCGTCCTCCTCCTCCTCGAACGAGCAGAGGTGAAAAACGCCGACGTGCCATGATGGTGGCAGACACATGAGGCTCGAGAGCGTTGTACGCGTAGGGAAGCTGCGGGAGAACCGCGGGGATCTTGTTGAACGAGGCCATGGCGCGGGACGTGGCACGGAACATGAGTGGAGGAAACCAAGCCGCGCGCGCGCCAGTTGCGTCCCCTCTTGAACCCACCACTCGCCGAAACGCAGACACTTACGCCGTGTGTATTCGAAGCGGATACGATATGCAGACAGAGCGCGTGCGTAAGGCTACAACAGAGCAAACAGACAGGTGCGCGCGAGCGCGGAGAGAGACCCGCTCGGAAGACGTCGAGTTGACTAAGGGGCCGCGGCAACGCCGGGTTCCTCCTGCATCTTGGCCTGGATGCCCTTGGCACTCTGCAACGACGTGAAGAAGCGTCAGTTGTCGGTTCCGAGCGAGCGAGGGCGGTCTCCGGAGGGAAACCGGCCGAGTCAAGCGGCCCTCGCAAGACTCAGAAGACTGAATGCACGCACCTCGACAAAGTCGGTCAGCTGCTTCTCAAGCTCTTCGAGCCTCGCCTTCTTGACCTCGTTCTCCTTGACGAGCTTGGCCTTTGCGGCGCCAAGCTCCTTGCGCTCCTTCTCGAATCTGTGTGCGCGCGTGACAAGGAGAGGTCAGACCGCTGGCGGGGCGACACAATCACAGCTTGGACGAGAGCGCAGCGCACCGTTTCCGCTCGGCGAGCTCAAACGCTAGCCGTGCGAGCATGAGTTCGTGCGCCGACTCCTGCGTGTCGCCCGCCGGGAGCGGTACCTGCAGCCCCGCGGGTGGCTCCTCGCGCGCCGCCAGTTCTCGCAGCTCGTCGAGCGAATGCAGCGGGAGGTCCTGATACGTCGATCTGTACGCCCTCGAGTCAGTGAGACGCACCAAGAGGAAGCAGAGAGAGGGACGCACGAGTACTCCTCTGCAGACCGGATCTCGCGCTCGACGTGGTTGCGCTCAAAGAGGAGGTTCTGCGCGCGCGCGTCGGCTCGTCAGTGCGCGCTCTGCTCAGTAGACAGCGAAGCGAGGATACGCACCTGCAGTCGGAGGTGGGCGGCGTCCATTTCGAGGCGAGCATCCTGGCTGCTCGCGCGGCAGTCCTTTGCGCGGAGCTGGCCCGCGCGGTTGAGGCCGTGGAGCGAGGCAAAGAGGGGCGCCGACTGTGCGAGGTAAGGCTGCGGGTCGAACGCGTCTGGCTGGTGCTGCTGGTCGCGTGTGAGGACGAGCGAGTCGCTGAGGGCGCGCAGGAGCGCGATGAGGTTGTCGGCGGGGACTGGGTGCGCGGGGACAGTGGGGGCGACCATGGCTCGTGGCTGTGGTGGCAGAGGAGCTTGTGAGAGACTCGGACGAGTCGAGGCGACCAAGCAAGGCCGCGGGTTGAGTCGCCTCGGAGCCTCGGTTCAAGCTGCCTCTGAGTCTCCCCCACCTCGCGCTCGCCTCCATCCCCTCGACCCTCCCCTTGACACGCTACACAAGCCATGCTCGGTGCAGCGAGACGTACCGCGAGGACCACCGCGCTCGCACCCGCCAGGCGCACCCTCGCCACAGAGCACAGCCCTCCGACCCGCTTCGCGTCCGCAACCGTCTTCCCCGACGAACCCTCGCACCCTACCGTCCTCTCCGACTCGGTACCAGGTGCGCACACCACCCCAGGTCTCGCCGTACGAGAGACCCGCTCACAAGAGAACCCGCTCGCGCCCAGGCTCTCGTTCGCGCCAAGCGTCGCAACTTATCGGCGAGTTTCAGGACCCGCGCGCCCACGTCCTCGTCGCAGGTGCGCCCTCTCGCTGAGCATCCGACGAATCACACACGCTGACGGGTCTATCGCGCGCGCGCAGACTATGCCAAGTCGAAGGGTCAGTCAAAAGCCTTTGTCGCCCGTCGCTCGCGTCCGAGGCGCGCCGACCGCCGCTCTGATGCTCATCTTCTTGCGCTTGCTGACTCGCTGCCACAGGCAACTACCTCACTGATGTCGACGGCAACCAGCACCTCGACGTCTTTGCGCAGATTGCGAGGTCCGCTTCTCCGCTCTTTGTTCGCTCGCTCGCTCGCGAGGCAGTTTGCTCACTCGGTTCGTATCGTCGCTCGCAGCATCGCCATCGGCTACAACCACCCGGACCTCATTGAGCTCGCCAAGACGGTGCGTCCCCGCTCTGGATGTACTGCGGACGAGCACTGACGCCTGCGCTTCCCCGCAGGACGAGTTCGCCGTCGCGTCGTGCGCCCCCTTCCGGCCGCCGCTGCTTCGTCGCCATGCCCGAAGCACTGACCCCGTGACATCGCCGCAGGATGAACCGTCCCGCGCTCGGCTCCTTCCCAGGCGCCGACTGGGCCGAGACGATCCAGAAGGGCCTGCTCACCGTCGCGCCCAAGGGCGTCCCGCACCTCTTTACCCAGGTCCGTCCGCCTCTCTCGCTCTGCGTCGAGAGTCGCTTCTGACTCTCTTTTGACCCTCAAGATGGACGGCTCGGGCGCGAACGAGGGCGCGCTCAAGGCGGCGTTCATGGCTTACCGCGCGCGCGAGCGCAAGGAGGCGGGCGTCGAGGACTTCACGGCGGAGGAGGTGCGCCCCGTCTTCCCTCCCAGCTCATCGACTCTCACCAACAGCAGGGCTGACGCTCCGCACTCGCGCAGATGTCGTCGGTCATGAACAACGCCAAGCCGGGCAGCCCGGAGCTCGTCGCGATGAGCTTCAAGTCGGGCTTCCACGGCCGCCTGTTTGGCAGCCTGTCGCTCACGCGCAGCAAGGCCATCCACAAGGTGCGTCGCGGCGCGAGCCAGCGTGTCACGAGCGCGCGCGCCGTGCTGACTTCGCCCTGCGCGCCCTCGGGACCCGCCGTCCTGCCCCTCGCAGCTCGACATCCCCGCGTTCGACTGGCCCGCCGTGTCGTGGCCCTCGATCAAGTACCCGCTGGACGAGTACGCGTCCGAGAACGCCGAGGCCGAGGCGCGCACGATTGCGCGCGTCGAGGAGACGATCGTCGAGTGGGCCAAGAGGGGCAAGAAGGTCGCGGCGCTCATTGTCGAGCCGGTGCAGGCGGAGGGAGGCGACAACCATGCGAGCCCGAGCTTCTTCAAGGCGCTGAGGACGCTGACGAGGGTGCGTGCGGTTCGAGCACTGAGAGTCGTGCGTTTTGCTGACACCTGAAGTGTTGCGCGCGCGTCTTCCCCCTCGTGCAGGAGCACGGAGGTGCGTCTCGCTCACCTTGTGAGGACGCTCTCTGTCAATCATCCTCACCGTCCTTCCCCGCGCAGTGTTCATGATCGTCGACGAGGTGCAGACGGGCGTGGGCGCGACGGGCTCGTTCTGGGCGCACGAGAAGTGGCAGCTCGACCACCCTCCCGACTTTGTCACCTTTTCCAAGAAGATGCAGGCCGCGGGCTACTACCACGCCGAGTCGACGAGGCCCTCGCTGCCGTACCGCAAGTGCGTCGACGGCTCTCCCCCTCCGTCCGTGACATGCTCCCGACGCTGACCCGCTCCCTCCCCTCATCCCCCAGCTACAACACCTGGATGGGCTCCCCCGCCATCGCCATGCAGGCCCGCGAGATCATCAGCTTCGTCAAGGCGCACGGCCTCGTCCAGCACACGGCCGTCATCGGCTCCGAGCTCTACTCGTCCCTCGAGGCGCTCGCGCGCCGCTTCCCCGGCATGGTCACCAACCTCCGCGGCAAGGACCATGGGACCTTCATCGCGTGGGACGCCGAGTCGCCCGCGCAGCGCGACCAGTTCGTCGCCGCCATGCGCCAGCAAGGGGTCATCATGGGCGGGTGTGGAGAGCGCGCCATTCGCCTGCGGCCAATGTTGATCTTTGGCGACAAGCAGATGGAGGTCTTGCTCGGCAAGATGGAGGGCGTGCTTACGACGCTTGCGGGCAAGTGAGCGGCCGAGCAGATGCTGTAGCAACAGGGTCGGTCGGAGACGGGGACGAGAGGCGCCTGCAGTTTAGGTGTCTCTGTCTCGCGGCGTATCTGTAAGAGAGACTACTGAACTGCTTGGATGATTGCGGTTGGTCGTTAAGGTGGCTACAGGGAAGTGGCGGGGCACAGCTAAACGGCTATGGGTGATCAAAGCTGGGAAGAAATGACGAGTGCCGTCTCCTCATCAGATGCGGGTCGAGGCCGGGTTGGCGCCAGTGGTCGCCGACGGCGTGGTGCCGGTCGTCGATGCTCCAGTGGTGGTCGCGCCCGTCGTCGAGGCGTTCTTGTCGTTGATCGACGAGAGGCCGAGCGACTGGACGAGGCTCTCAGCCGGGCCGTCGACGGTACGCTCGCACTGCACGTCCAACGAGAAGCGGGGGTCAGCACAGGGCAGGAGCGTGGCAGAGACAGGCAGGAGCGCACCTCGCCGCGGTTCAGGAGGCTGTCGGCGTCGTGCTTGAGCGTCGACTTGAGGTCTCCGCCGCCGGCGACGAAGTCGTCGAGCTTGAGCGGCTCGTGCAGGACACTGGCGTGAACGACGGGCGCCTCGTGGGTGGTCTGGTGGATGGGGACCACGGTCTGACGTGGGGCAATGGGAAGGAAGGTCAGGACGGGACGACCTACGCAAAGCGGGAGTCTTCCGAGGCGCGAGCCGACGTACGTGGATGCGGTGGTGCTCGTGCACGTCGCGCTCAATCTGAGGCTGCACGACGTGGTGCACGTGGTGCGACACGTTCTCGCGGACGTGCTCGCCCTTGTCGACAATGACGCGCTCCTTGCCCGCCTCGACGACCGTGTCCTTAGCGCCGCTGGCGAGCGACGCAAACTGGGCCTTGTCCTCGTCGGTGGCGACGTGGCGCTCGGTGATCTTGGTCGGCGCGACGGCGTTCTCGCGGTGGACCTCGCTCTGGTGCTGGGTGTCGAGGACCGGCTGGACGTGGTGCTGGACGTGGTGGACTGCAAAGTCGCGCGCATGGCGGTGTCAGCGCCTTGCAGCAACGCAGCGGGATGCGAGTCAGGAGGGAGCAGAAAACGCACCGTGACGGTCGACCTCGCGCTGGCGCTCAATCTCCTCGACCTCGTGGAGCTGGCGGGTCTCGTGGGTGACGGGAGCGAGGTGCTGGTGGTCGTGGGTCGCGGCCTTGGCGTCGGCCTCGGAGAGGATGGCGTCCTTGGTCGGCTGGTGGTGCCTGTGGGCCGGCGGCGCCGCGTGCTCCTTGAGGTGCTCGACGCCCTCGGCCACCTTGCTGCCCGTCGACTGGTGGGTGCCAGTCGCGCCAGTCGTCGCTGCGGTGCCCGAAGTCAGACCAGTGTTGTGCGTGTTGTGCGAGTCGTGGGTGCCGTGCGTGCCGTGCGAGCGCGACGGCACGTCGTCGGCGAGGTCGACGCGGTCGCCTGCAGACGAGTGCGTCGGGGTCTGGGCGGCGTCGCCAGTCGACGAGGCCGTGTTGTACGGAGCGCCGCGGCCCTCGGTCGTCTCCTTGTTGTCGTCGTGAGAGAACACCTGGCAGGTCGACCGACGTCAGTCTCGGCCTGTGGGGAAGGGGAAGGGGGGAGGAGAAGAGGGAAACGAGGACAAACCTGCTTGAGCTTGTTCATGGTCGTGATTGGGGGTGGAGAGGAAGTGTAGTTTTGGGGAGAGTGGCTGTGTAGGTGGGAAAGGGAAGGAGAGACGAAGGAGGAGAAGCGGGCAAGCGGTTCAAGCTGGTTGAAGTCCGAGGTGACGGCCTACGCCCCTTCGCGCGAGGCCAGCGATGCGGTCATGGTCGGCTAGCGTGAGCCCGGGCTCGACATGCATCATGCAATTCCGCCGGGCCCTGCAGCTCATTGAGTTGCGGGCCTCGCTCCAGTGCGCTCATCATCATTGTCGTCAGCGGATGATGACCTCGGACGCGACTGCAGATCGGTCTCTGCACGGCGCAGATCGCTCCGCGTTGCCAGGCCTGCGATCGCCTGCGGCGACGGGACCGCCGTTGCCGCGGCTGACCAGTGGCTGAACCGGGCAGGCTCGGCGAAACAAGCGCCGACAGAGCGAAGTGCACCTCGGTGACGCAGATCACTGCCAGCTGGTCACGGTCCGTCCGCGGAGGTGCGCCCACGGTGCACGAGAGCTCGCGCGATGTCGATAGATGCGCAGTCGAGTTGTTCACGGCTTGTGGGCACCGCAGCAGCAGAAATATGTATAGCTGCGCGATCAAGGCGCATGCGGGGCAAAGCGTGTTCGCTCGCGGTTGCGCGAAGTGACGGCATGTCCGGTGTGACGGAATCGCGAGCTGCTTCTCTCTCTCCTCACGGCGGATGTACGTACTTATGCGAATGAAACGAGAGAAGACGATGTTACAACTACTGTGGCGATGCGGTGCGAGGAATAACAAGGAGTAGAACGAAGGGAAGGGTCCGAGGGCCTGAGCACCGGCTGCACGCAGTGTGCGCCTCTGGAAGCCAGCAACTCAGAGGGCCGTCTGGGTAGGGTCGTAGTACCACACAGTGAGCGCGATGATGACGTAGATGACCATGAGGACGAAGCCTTCGAGCCTGCGAGGAGAGACGAGGTCAGCTCGTGGTCAGGCGCGCCTGTAGTCCGGCCAGGAGTCTTGAGTCAAGCCAAACGCGCCAGTTTGTGCGGCCGTCACCGATTGCCCAGTTCACGGCGACCACAGACACGAACAGGATGACCGTTTGGAACTCGTCGAAATACTGGGCGCGGTTTGGTATTGAGTGATGGTGAGCAAGAGTCGACAGTGCGAGTCGCGGAGCAACGACGCACGAAAGTCAGTGGCTGCCCGATGCACCAGCCGAGAAGGATCAGGACAGGGATGACAAAGAGAGCGACTGGGGAAGCAGTGAAAACCGTCAGCGCGACAGTGGGCGAAAAGGTGCAAGGCGGATGGCGACGGCAGCGCACTCTGGATGGACGACCCGACGGCGACGGCAATGGACAGGTCCAGCTTGTCCTTGGCGGCGACTGTGACGGCCGTGACATGCTCGGCGGCGTTACCGACGAGGGGCAGGAGGATGAGAGCGACGAAGCTCTCAGAAACGCCGCCCGTCTCGACGAGGCCTTCAATGGACGACACCAGCCACTCGGCAGTGACGCCCGTTATCACCGTGACGACGACGAGGAGCAGGATGGCGACGCGACCGAGCATCTTGGGCGTGTGCGCGTCAAGCGAGTCGTCCGACGCGGTGCTCGACGACGACTACGAGCTCGTGCTTGACGATCCGTCGTCGGACGAGCCTCCCCAGCTCGGTAGGCTGGGCAGACTGGGCAAGGAGTGGATGCGGAAGACGCCACCCTCGGTCGGCGGTAGCGGCTCGCCGGGAGGAACCGCGAGCTGCCTCTGCTGCGCGAGTTGAGCCGCAGCGCCGGGCGCGTTCGGGTCGCCGGGCTTGCCTGCCGAGTACATGTAGGCATGCGTCCACAGCTGAAAGACGAGCGTGGCAATGTAGACCACGATGAGGATGATGGCGACGCCGCTGCGAGGTGTGCACCCCCTAGTGAGCGGTCTCCTGAGGGTACAGCACAGGGGAAAGCGGGACGCACTGCGAGATCTGCAAGACCTTGTTGTCCGTTACGTTGAGCGGCTCGTTGGCGTCGTCGTCGACAAAGACGTGGAAGGCGACCGGGATCACAATGGCCGTCACGGCGAGCCCGAGGAGGTTGAGGTTGACCTGGGCTGCTCGAATGCTGTACGACATCTCGTGCATGCGCAGCCCGCCAGCGAAGAAGCACCTGCAAGCAGAGCAGCTGAGTCGGGAGCTGCACGCGCAGGGAGCGCAAGGGACCAGACGCACATTCCCAAGACGAGCAGGCAGTTGGAGAGGATCGAGCCGATCATGCTGCTCTGCACAATGTCGAGCTCGCCCTTTGTCAAAGCCAGAATGGCGATGATGAGCTCGCTTACCGGGCAAACAGGGGGTCAGCGCGGTCTGTCCAGAAGGGAACGACTCGACGCCGGTCGTCGTTGCGAGGTCCGCCAAACCGGATTTGCGAAGGTGTGGACGTACACGGCATTGCCAAACGTGGCGTTGAGCAGCCCTGCGAGGACCAGGGAGTCAACATCCTGCGGGTTTGGGCACGAGGAGGCCAAAGCGACGCACCGCCGATGGTCTCGCCCACGCGTAGCGCAATGTCCTCCGTCGCGAATCCGAGCAGCGCAGCGAGCGGAACGATGGCGATGAACGACATGATGAACGTGAGAGTGGGGGACTGGTCCGTGAAGTGACACGCCCACGACACGGGGACAAAGACGAGGAGGACGTTGAGCCACGAGTAGCGCCAGACGTTGTCGAGACTGGAGCGCCAGCCCGGGGCATTGTTGACACGGATCTGTGTGAAGCGTCAGCACTCAAAGGAAGATGGAAGCGAGGCCATAGAAGGGAGAGAACGGGACGCACTCGGGGCTCGAGGAGGTGCATGCCTATGAGGGGTTTGGTCGCCGTCCTGGCGATTCCTTGCTCCGGCACGTCGTCTCCAGCGTTCCCGTGAAGCGGCGGGGCCGTCCTGGCGCGATCAGGCTTCGGACGCCGCTGGCGCAGTCCTCCTCCTCCTCCGTCGACCTGGTCCGCTGACGCAGACGTCCGCATCACCGCTCCGCCGCGCCCCTCGTCGTCGTCGCCGCCGCCCTCTTCGAGCCCTTCTGGCTCTGCTGAGAAGACGGCGGCGCGTGCCGCCTCTTCAATGGGTCCTGCCTCCGCCAGAGTGAGCGAGCGCGCGAACGAAGGGTCGTCGGCGACTTGTGGACGGCCTGGCGTCGAGTGCGCGCGAGGTGGGAGCTTGGGCTCGGCGAGTTGAGCCTTCTCTTCGTCCATGCGAAGCGTGGGAGGTGTGTCAAGGTATAGAGAGGGAGCGGTGCGAAGGAGCGAGGTCACGGATGATCGGAGAGGCGGTGCACTGCGCGAGTCTACTTTGGGCGTCGGAGGGGGTGCCTGGGCTGTCGCGCATTTTCTCTGGTATTCACGTCGTGCGTAACGAACGCAAGAGGAGACAGCCCTGTGTACACATCCGAGAGCGAACAGCGAAAGAGCGAATGAGAGAGAGAAAGCGAGGAAGAGATCTACACGGCTCAAGAGTCGAGTCCGTCTACGCCGACGCCGACGCTTCCGCGGTGGTCGACGCCGCCGCGGCCTTGCGCTCCTCAGTCGCCTCGAGCGCTTTTTGGTTCTCCTTCATGCGCACCGTGGTGCTCTCGAAGCTGCCCATGCCCTTGAGCCCCCACCGTGCCAGCATGGCGTGGTCCTCGTCCCAGCCAGACGTCGGCGTCGTGAGCATGCGCTCGCCCTGTATTTTTACACGTGCATGCGGTGTGAGTCAAAGAAAGCGTCGAGCCAAGGGAAAGAGAGAGAGCGAGGACGCACGGTAAAGACGGCGTTGGCGCCCGCCATAAAGGCCATCGCCTGCTCCGTCTCGGTGTAGCTGATGCGGCCAGCCGCAAAGCGAATGATGGACCTACGAGCGAGGGTATAGAGTCAGCGAGTCGTTCGTTGATCGGCAGCGACTTCGAGACGCCGACCTGGCGCAGGACGGCGCAAGGAGGGACGGCAACGCACGTAGGGAGGACGATACGGGCGGTGGCGATGGTGCGGAGGAGCTCCTGGACGGTGACGCGCTCGTTCTTCTCGAGCGGGGTGCCCGGAATGGCAACGAGGGCGTTGACGGGGAACGACTCGGGCGCTTCGGGCAGCTGGCTCATCTCCCAGATGAGGCCGACGCGGTCACCGTCGTTCTCGCCGAGCCCGATGATGCCACCACTGCAGACGCTGATGCCCGCGGAGCGCACCGCTTCGATGGTGTCGAGGCGCTCGTCGAATTTGCGGGTCGTGATGACCTGCGGGTGGGTGGGCGAGGTCCGCCTCGTCAGCCTTGCTCCCCATTCGCCCGCTGAAGCAACACAGCTGCAACTCACCTTGGGGTAGTACTCGCGCGAGGTGTCGAGGTTGTGGTTGTAGGCCGTCAAGCCAGCCTGCTTGAGCTGCGCCGCCTGCTCGGGCGTGAGCATGCCCAGCGTCGTGCAGACCTCCATGTCGAGCGCGCTGTTTCCACACATTGCGATGCGTCAGCACTGCGATCATGGTAGACGCTGCGAAGCGGGCAGGAGCACCTCGCACCCTCCTCCCCACTCCGAGAAGGAAGGCCGCGGGACTCACCGGACTCCCTCCACCATCTTGAGGATGCGCTCAAAGCCGCGTTTCCTGCCCGACATGTCGCGCCACGCGGCACCCATGCAGAACCTCGTCGAGCCGTTCGCCTTGGCCTTGCGCGCCTCGCTATCGGGGGCATGAGAGCAGATCGATTATCAGCTCGTTGCGACTCGTCCTCGGCGAGTCAAGGGTGAGGACGCACACGAGGACCGTCTCGACGTCGGTGAGCTTCTCAGCCTTGAGGCCGACCTTGTCTGCGTGCCGGGACGACTGGGCGCAGTACGAGCAGTCCTCGCTGCAGCCGCCGGTCTTGATGTTGAGGAGGGTGCAGAGCTGCACCTGGTCGGGCGGGTGGTTCAGGCGGTGCACCGTAGCCTGTCGGGCACGGTGACGCAGGACATCAGGGCGACCAGGGAGGAGGCGAGGAGCGAGAGAGGGTCAGCGACGGGGGATGCGGGAGTCGAAGCAGCAGAGGTTGGGAAACGCTCGCGCGGGTCACAGGACGCACCGCGCGGAAGATGAGCTCCATGAGGGGCGTGTCGTACACCTCCTGGATCTCGTCACGCGTCCATTGCTTGGCCGGGCGCTGCTCGACGGCCGACGCGAGCCCGCGAGCGAACGAGGCGGAGGGGGAGGGGAAGCGGGGGGCGGCACTGGCGGCGACGCGCGGGCGAGCTGCGGCGGTGCGCACAGACGCGAGGATGGCACGAGGGGTGGCCATGGTCGGCGAGTCGGGCGAACCTGGGTAGCGAGCGAGCGAGTGGTGGGGAGGAGGGAGCGAGCCAGTCAATCAAGTCGACGGCCAACCGAAGGTTGCGTTTGGATTAGCGTTGCTTG
Organism: Rhodotorula diobovata; assembly: GCA_006352295.1. Taxonomy (NCBI): domain Eukaryota; kingdom Fungi; phylum Basidiomycota; class Microbotryomycetes; order Sporidiobolales; family Sporidiobolaceae; genus Rhodotorula; species Rhodotorula diobovata. The sequence goes on along the minus strand of SOZI01000020.1, from coordinate 63,496 downwards.
TTGTAAGGTCAAACGTAATCGAAGCGTGCGGCACTCGCAGGTCCCGGGTCTGGGCCTAGGCCCTGGGTCTGCCCCACCTCCGCCCGACTTTTGGGAAGGCTGGACCAGCCCGCGCGCCCTCTCTCGCCTCTCCTCCTCCCCTCCCCTCCCCTTGCCTTGGCTACGAGCAATGTCCAAGAACGCAAGGTCTCCTCGACTGAGGTGGTTCGCCCTCGGGGCACTCGTCGTCTTTGGCCTGTACCACTGGTCCGGGTCGACCTCGTCGCCAAGCTCTCTCCTCGCCGCCTTAGAACCGCCCAACATTGCGCCCTTCCCCCAGGAGGCGTGGGAGCATGCCAAGGATCCAGAGACCAACGTAGAGGTCCTCGGCGTGGGCAGGCACTCCGCAACCATCATCTTCATCCAGTTGAGTGACCTCTCTTCCCGGAACGGCTGACTCTGCGACACCGGCGCTGACCATCTCTCGCTTGATGCACAGCGGACTGGGAGGCAACGCCGAGATCATGTGAGCCGCGCCTCTGGGGACTTTGCTCGTTGCCGCGGGCTGACCCGCCTATCTCTCCCCTCCTCAGCCTCCCGCTCGTCGGCCGACTGCGACCAAAGCTGTGGCAGGTCGCATGGGTCCTCCCCAACAGGTGCGTCGCGATGCTGCCAGCTCTTGAGAGGCGCGGGCAGCAGGGTCCTGACCGACACCGCCGACCGCACACAGCCCTCACCTTCCGTTCACCGGTGCACAAGGCGAGGTCATGCCGGCCTGGTGCGTCCTCTCTGGCTGATCCTCTTCTCCTGCGTTGCGTTGAACTAAGCGACGGCCCCACAGGTTCGACATGGACGAGCTCGTGCTGCCGTCTGGGGCACCCATGCCCAAGCGCGAGGACGAGAAGCGCATGCGCGCCGCCGTGGACCGCATCCACGGCCTCATCCAGAAAGAGATTGACCGCGGCATCGATTCCGACCGGATCGTCCTCGCTGGCTTCTCTCAGGGTGAGTCTGCTCGCTCGCTCACAGGCGACGACGGCTCGAGCGCTCGACTCACCCATCTTGTTGTGCGCCCGCAGGATGCGCCACGACCCTCCTGTCCGGCCTGTCGTGGAAGGACAGCAAGCTCGGTGGACTCATGTGCCTATCCGGGTGGCTGCCGATGGCCTACGACATCAAGAAGCAGGGCAGCAGCGAGAAGCACCCGGTGCGCACCTCGTTCGCGTCCCGCTCGCCTGACCGCGTCGACTGACTCTCCTTTCGTCTTCTACCTGTAGATGCAAAGCGCAGGTGCGAATGAGCTGCCGGTGTTTTGGGGGCACGGCACAGCGGACGGGGTCATTCAGTGCGCTCCCTCCCGTACCTTCGAGCGCCGTTCTTCCTAACTGACTTTCTCGTCACTCCCCCCCTTCACCAACTTGCAGATACCAGTGGGCTGAAGAGAGCATCGGTCACCTCACCAAGATGGGCTTCAAAGACGTGCAATTCCACACTTATCCAGGTCCGTTCGCCCCCGCTTCCTCCTCCTCCTCCTCGCACAGTAGGAAGTTGACCGTTGTTTCCCGACATCTCGACACAGACCTTGTGCACTGGGTCGCAGACGAGGAGGAAGACGGTGCGTCGAGCATCTTCGCTTCTTGCTCGCGCGCTACAGGGTTGACCTCCCTCCCTCGCACCGACAGACATGCTCGAGTGGTTCAAGAAGATCCTGCCGCCGACGTAGATGCAGCAGTGTCAGCAATGCACCTTCTTCCTCCATGTCACACACTGCAGCGGCTGCGACGCGCTTGCGTCCTGCTCGCTGCGCGCAGCGTTCGTCGAGCTCAACCGAGGGACCGTTTGCTTTTGTTCAGCGAGCGCTCATGAAGCTCGCTGTACTGTGTTGTCCTGCATTCTACGCCTTCACTCGGCGCTGCCGTTCCTCTTCTCCCACTCGCGGTCCACCGAGTACAGGCTGCGCTGACTCGTCGGCAGCGTCTCCATCAAGACGACCGACACCCTCTCCAGCTGCGCACACTGCCACAGCACGCCCGTCGCGATGTCGTCCGCGACGAGCGGGGCCACCCCCTCAAACATGGCGGCCGTCTTGGCCTCGTCGTAGTTGTTTCGGCGTCGGTGGAACTCGGTGTCGACGAAGCCGGGACGGTGCACGAGGACGCGCACGTTGGTGCCGACGAGCTCGTGTCGGAGGACGTTGGAGAAACCCTCGATCGCGGCCTGCGAAGGGAGGCGAGGAGAGGAGAGGAGAGACGCCTCGTCAGCCGACTATGCCGAGAAACTGCAAAGTCGCAGAGACACACCTTTGACGTGTGGTACGACGCTTCGAAGAACTCTTTGAGCGGCGCCTGGTGGCCTGTGATGGACGACATCATGAGGATCGTGCCCGCAGGGTGCGGTGCACGCTTCATCATGTGGTACTTGAGGACGCCGTCTGCTCGACAGCGAGTGCGTCTAGTGAGCGTGCGTGTGCGAGGAAAGGTAGTTGCGGACGGGCGAGCACGCACGGGTGACGTTCATCAGACCTCGGACGTTGACGTCCATGACGGTCGAGACGTTGTCGAGGTCTTGCTCCCAGAAGGGCGCGTCGGCCGCGAGCGCAAAGCCAGCCTATACCTTTTGCGCGCGTCAACATCGTCGTTAAAGAGCAAGGGGAAGGACGGGCAGACATTGTTGACGAGGATGTCGACAGGCGAGCACTCGTCGACCGTCTTGCGCACAAACTCCTCCGTCTGTTCCCGGCTGCGCAGGTCGCAGACGTACGACCACACCTTGCCTTCGCCTGCGGGCAGACCCTGCACCGACTTGTCGAGCTTGTCCTGGTTCGAGCCCGTCAGGACCAGATGGGCGCCAGACTGGCGGAAGGCCTTGGCGACGGCGAAGCCAATCTCGCCGCTCGCACCGGTCTGCGGAAAGGTTGCTCAGGGCGACTCGAGTGAGCTCGAGGGACCGGGGAAGAAGCGCGCACGACGAGAACGGTCTTGCCCGCGACGGCCAGCTTTGCCATCTGGAAGAGGAGGTCGTTCGAGGCGGACATGGCGTATTCTAAAGGACGACTATGCCGAGGTGCACAGCGAGTGAAGGGAAGGAAGCAGAGCCAGAGCCGCGCGAGCACCATCATCATCGGCCGCCGAAAGTCGTCACCGGATCCAACGCAGCGTGGCCAGGACAAGAGGGGCGGGTGACGGCCGGCGAGCCAGAGCCAAGGACAGTATCTCGACTCTGCTCAGTGCTACTGCCTAGCCCTCGCCTGACCGTCGCCGACTGAGCACGGAAGCGAGCGCAGCAAGCGAGGTACATGTGGTCCCCTCGCGGTGAGGGGCCGAGTCCTGGCGAAGGTCGACCGGCTCGTGCAGCCTCGCTTGTGGTGAGGACACAGTGTACTGAGCCTTTACTGCTCAGCGGGCGATGGCGGGAGGGAGGGAATGGCCCGACTGACAGGCCTCGGCACGAGCGCCACTCGAGCACTCACGCAACTTGGTCTCCCTCTTCGACCGCCACGCTCTCGACTTCACAGCAGCCCCGAGACCCTAGCCACCATGTCAGCCCGTGCACGCACCCTCGCCGCCCTCCCCCGCCAGCTCCAGGTGTCGCCCTCGACGGCCATCTCACGCACCCATCTCCTCGCGCTCTACAAGGAGCAGCTCCGCGTCGCCCACACGTTCGGGAGCTACAACTTCCGCGAATACTTCCTCCGAAGGACTCGCAACAAGTTCCGCGCCGAACTCCCCGCCCTCCTCGACGCCGCCTACGCCTCCCCCTCGTCCTCCGCCGCCTCTCCCTCCACCTCGTCGTCGTCCAGTCCCGCGCCGCACGCCTCGACCTCGACCGCACCATCCAAGGAGGTCAACGGTGGCGCAGACTCGCCTGCACGCACGCCCGAGGACCGGTTGCGCGAGTGGTACACCGAGTCGCTCGGCGAGCTCGCAGTCATGGCGCGCGCCGCCATCGTGAACGGCATGTACGAGGCGCCCAAGCTTGTCATTGAGGGCAGGGGGAGGGCCATGGCGGTCGGTGGCGGCGGTGCAGGTGTCGAGGCGAGGTGCGTTCGCCGTCTCTCGCACTCTCTCCCGAGGCTGTCGCTCGTCAGGCGCAGTCTGGGTCGGCGGCCGTTGGGCCACGCACCGCGCGCGCACCCGCTCTTGGCTGCTCGTCAGGCAGTGCTATGGTGTGCGGCGAGCGCCCGATGTGCGAGCCAACTCTGACCCAGTCCGACCAGTGCACTGAGGCCATCGTCGCTTCCGCACACCGCTGACATCCGCTTTCGCTCCTTTCCGCCGTGCAGTTACGGCGGTGGAGGCCAGCCGGCAGACCCGGAGAACCCGCAGGTGGGCACGCAGTAAAGGTCGGCGGCGCTGTCATTTTGTACCTGGGGAGGAGGCGGCACGAGGGACGCTGCAGAATCTAGATGCGCTCGTTCCATTCTGCCATTCGTGCCCAGTAAGTCCTTGTGACTGGGTAGCAGCACGAAAGGTGACGCGAGAGCAGTCGAGATTGCCGAAAGTCGGACGCTTCCCCCGCCATCGTGCGCCACCTCGGACAACTCGCCGTCCCTCTTCTCGCCTCTCCAAACTGCATGTTTAGACAAGCTCGCTCACTCTTCACCCGCCGCCCGATGCCTACCTACAACGGACCCACCCTGCCCACCGCCAAGGCTGCCCAGCTGGCGTCGTCCTCGAGCGAGGAGACGGCTTACTTCGCCAACGGGTGCGTTCGAGAGGTCAACCGCGTGCTGCCTCACCGCCGCTGACTGACGCCTCACTCAACGATGCGCAGATGCTTCTGGGGCACTGAGGTGGGTCTCGACTGGCTCGTCGTGTCGGGTCGAACGGGCCGCCACAAGAGCTGCCGGACTGACGTCGCTCGTGCGCCATGCAGCACATGTACCGCAAGGTGTTCAAGGACAAGCTCAACGACGTCAAGGTCGGCTACACTGGCGGCGAGGCAGAGGTGCGTTCCACGGTCGATGACGCTGCCGTGCATGTTGGCCCCCCTCCGACCCACGCGCCCACGCTGACCCGCCGCCGGCTGCCGCGTCTTCTCCTGCAGAACCCCAACTACCGCCAGGTCTGCACGGGCTCGACGAACCACGCCGAGGCCATCAAGGTCTTGTTCGACCCGGCCAAGATCTCGTACGCCGAGCTGGCCGAGTTCCACTTCCGCATGCACGACCCGAGTGCGTTCGCTCTACCTTCTCACGCCCTCGCCCCGCTTTTCCTGCTGACGCATCACTCTCGCGCGCGCGTACAGCCCAGGTCAACCGCCAGGGCCCGGACACGGGGACGCAGTACCGCTCGGCCATCTTCACGACGTCGGACGCCCAGGCCGAGATCGCAAAGAAGGTCCGCGACGAGGTGCAGAAGGAGCACTACCCGGACCAGAAGATTGCGACGACCATCGAGCCGGTTGGCAAGTGGTGGGACGCCGAGGACTGTGCGTCGGGTCCTCTCTCCACTGTGTCGTCGAGTGTCGACTGACCACGTTCTCCGGTTCACAGACCACCAGGAGTGTGCGTCGCATCCTTTGGCTCTCTCGGCAGCAGCTGATCCTCCTCGTGCTTAACACAGACTTGACCAACAACCCGTCGGGTTACGAGTGCCCCTCGGTGCGTTTTCCTGTCCTCTCGAGTCTGGCACGATTGCTCGGGGACTGACCTCACTCTCGCCCTGTCGTTGACAGCACCTGCTTCACTGGTAAATTTCGTCGTTCTTCCTCTGCTCTGTTGTATCGAGACTGCAAGACGAAGGAGTCGCATCGAACCGCCCGACGATCGCGCTAGTGGCTTGATTGGCGAGAGCGCGTTCGCGAAGAGAGCCCGGCTGCGAGACTGAAAACGCACGGTGCCTGATATTGTATGACTCGTCTTGTACCTTTCAGCCCAGCACGGGAAACAGTGTTGCTGGATCGCTGTGCCCAGCAGGCGCAGGTTGCGGCGCGCCATCCTCCTTGGCCAGCACCGTCCTCCGGTACTCCTTGGCCGTCTCCTCCTTCTCTTCCTCCGACCCCTGCACGATCGGGAAGTTCGCTTCGAGCTCGGCCTGTGACGGCAGCGCGAGCTGAGACTCGGAGGTCTTGCGCGAGAGCTGTTGGCGCACACTCGCGGCGAGGAGGCGGTGGACCGCCCATGTCGGGTGCACGCCGTCGTACCAGAGGTACTGCTCGAGCTGCGCACAGAGACAGGTCAACTCAAGATCGAGCAGGTGACCAGGAAGGGAAGAACGCACCGGAACACCGCACTCGTCGAGATTGAGCTGCTCTGGCACTACGGGCGAGTACAGCCCACGGGCGTACAGCGGGCACCACCCCCTGCTGTTCAGGAAGCCGTACTCGTCGGCCCTGTCGAGCAACTCGTCGAACCACGCCCACGTGTCGAAGAGCTTGGCGCTCGTGCCCGGGTACCGTCGCGGGATTTCGAGCGCGTAGAGCCGCAGGACGGCGTTCCAAGCGGCGACCGAGGCGCCGAGCTTGGGGCGTACGTCGCCGACGATGCGGTTCACGGCGACCACGACGGGGGCGCGCTCGTAGGGGGGAATGGTGAAGAGGACGAAGTTGCGAGCTGAGTGCGTCGGAGCGAAGGGTCAGTGCGTCGGACAGTGGTGCTGCGGCGAGTCAGGGACACACCTCCAAGCTTGTAGAGTCGCTCGATCTGAGCGTCGAAGATGGGAAAGGTGACCTGTACGTGGGGCGCGATCGACTCGCCCGTCCACCAGCGGAACGCGACGTCGTTCGTCCCGAGGAAGATGCTGAACACGGTCGAAGAGGGCCGCCACCTCGGCCTCGTTGGCTTGGTGCCCGTCACGAACCATTGCTCGAAGCGATCCACCTGGTCCGACAGGCTGACGTTCGGGAGCGTCGCCGCTCGGGCACCTGACCAAACGGTCGCACCGCCGACGGCGAGGCTGTGCTGCGTGTCGTACAGGTTGGTGCACGCGGGCGAGGAGCTGAGATGTTCGAGCCAGGCTGTCAGGGTCGGGATCGAGAGTCAGCGCTGCTGAGACGACAGTGTCGCAGACGGGCGTACTGCGGCCGCCGGAGCTGGTCTGCGGGCGTCGGTGTGTCAGCTCGGCAGCCGCTTCCTTTCTGCGTTACAACCTGCGTACCTTGAGCGGCTGGAGCGAGGTCTTGTACCCTCGACTCTCGTCGTAGCCGGTCGCACTCCAGCTGTCGCCTGCCGCTTGGGGGTGAGCCTGTCAGCCGGCCTCGTTCTGTCGAGGGAGCCTCGCATGGCGGCGCACCAAAGGCGAACCTGGGGGAGCGGAGTAGTAGTGTCAGTAGTGGGACGTGCAGTCTCCGGCAAGACGAGGCGCGTACCAGTGCCGCGTGTCCTCAAGCGCGAGGAAGGCGCTCGCTCGGCCCGCAAGAGCAAGCAGCAGAATGAGGAACCCTGCGCTTCGAGCATGCTCCTGCAGACACCCTTGCATCGGAAGCAGACGGAGCCGTGAGCACCCAACCAGGTGAAGATGACGAGCACCAGGAAACGAGGAAGCGAGCTGAACAGACAGGTCCGGCGGGTGGCGCGGCACGCTGGCGGCGCGACGAGTCCGACAAGTCCCGTCAGCGCGTACACGAAGCACGCTCGATTGCTTGATCGAAGTCGCCGGGAGGCGCTTTGAGTGCTGACGGACCGGGAAGCGCGGGACGTCGACGTCGTCGGGAGGCTGAACACGCCCGTCGGTCCCGTGGGCGAGCAATCGAGATCTGGAGAGCGCCAGCCGCACGCAATTAATAGAGCGTCCGGGCGTATCGCAAGCTCATGCGAGCGCGCAGAAGAGCACACGGCGTCGCAAGAGCGGGACCACAGTGTTCAAGAGGAGGCTCTCTCACCTTGCGGCGGCGGGGACATCTAGTCCGTGTGCAGTCCTGTCAGGAAGGATGTCTAGAGTCGCTGGCCGTGTGCTGGGTGTCAGAGTGTGGCGGTGATGACATGAGACGGACGAGGATGCCGACCGTGAAGAGCTGCATGCTCGCGCCTGATGAGGACGAGAGGGACCCTGCGAGCCTGACCGACGGGGCTTTCAGTTGCGCTGGCTGGTGAGGCACGGGGAACGAAAGATGGCGTATGCTTGCTGAACGGCGCATCTGCAGAGACGAGGCGAGCGCATGGCTCTCGCCAAGCTCCGCGAGTCTTTGTGTTGCTGCGAGTCGACGTCGACGCCGCAACGCAGAGCTCTCGCCGGGCCGCTCAGGGGTCAACGGCTCGAGATTGCGAGGACAACAAGCACAGCAGCAGGCAACGGGTGACTAGGGGAGCGCACAGGATCACTCGGGGTTCTCGAGCAACCAGGCAATGGCGCTCTCGAGGAATCCGCCTGGGGCAAGGCGCGACAGGGTCCGTCAGCCTCAATGTGGCAGAAGGAAGCAGTAGGCAGAAAGACGCACCCGAGGCAAGGAGCGCCCTGACGTTCCTCGTCGCATTCGTAAAGCCCATGTTGCGCAGCTGCTCGAGCTCGTTCTGTTCGACGGAGCAACTCGGACGTCAGCGCGATGTTCTGGACTATTAAGGGGTAACGGAAGCAGACGAGAAGGAGGAGAACGCACCGCGTAGCGCTCTTCGGGGCTCTGCTGCGGCGCACCAGCCGCACCTCCCGCACCAGCGCCGGCGCCGCCCATGCCGAACAGCTGCTGCATATGCTGCAGCTGCGCCATCGCCTGGCCAAGGTCGGGCTGCTGGCCAGGCGTGACACCTGCGCCTGGAGCGCCGAGCAGCGCAGCGAAGGGGTTGGCCGGGGGAGGCGGCGAGCCAGACCCCGCTGCAGCCTCACCGCCGGCCCCCGCACCTGCACCTGCACCGCCCGCTGCATCTGCCGCTGCCGGGGGAGACGCCGGCGTCGACGCCCAAGGGTTGTACATGCCAGCTCCCGCTCCCGCGCTGCCCTGCTGGCCGCCCTGCGCTCCGGCGCCGCCGAAGCCCGGGAAGCCGCCGAGGCCACCCATGCCGGGCATGCCGCCCCCGCTGCGCATCATCTGCGTCATTTGCTGCATGAGCTGCGGGTTGGAGAGCATCTGGCGGAACTGTGGGGACTGCAGCGGCGAGAGCGGAGGAGGTCAACAGGCGCTCGACGGGCGGATCGAGACTCGACACGGGGCGCACCTGCATCATCTGCCGGACCATCGGACCCATCTGCTGCAGCTCCGGGCTCGCCTCGATCTGCGAAAGGAGAAACCATCGTCAGTGGAGGGTGGCGCGACAGGGCACGAGGGACGACGCACCATCTGGTCGATGACGGCCGGGTCTGACAGGAGCTGGTTCATCTGCGCCTGCACCTCCGGGTTGTTCATCATGCTCTGGATGTAGTTGGGGTCGTTGGGGTTGACGCCCATCTGCTGGAAAGGGTTGAAGCTGCTCGCACGGGGTCGTCAGCAACCTTGCAAAGGGGCGCTCCCAAGCGAGGAGGACCAACTCACCCGCCAAGCGCGCCAGCGTACTGCGCGTTCATCAGGGGGGCGAGGGGGTTGCCCATGACCTGCTGGCCTGCGGCAAAGTTGGACGGGACGCCGGCAGCCTCGGACGGGCCGCGTGCTGCGGGCGTGGTGCTAGCGGCGGCAGCGGCACCGGCGGGGCGAGCACCTTTGACCTGTGTAACGCATTTGGGTTCGGTTGAGTATCCGAGCCAGTAAGAAGCCGCGCAAGAGCGATCTGCGAGCGGGACAGGCACTCGGGCCGCGGCTGGTTCGGAGACACTCACGAGGTGGATGGCGACGCCATTCTTGACGCCGTACTTGGTGAGCGGGTCCTCGTTCTTGAGCACCCTCCCAGAGAAGATGAGCTGCGTATGGCAAGCACTCGGCGAGGTCAGCACGCAAGCAAGCGGGGCGAGGGCGATGAGGGGGGACGCACCCGCTGCTGGTCGATGGGAAAGTCCTCCTTGTCCTTGGCGATCTGGGGCGCGGGCAACGTGCACATGAGTCTATGCTGCCTGACCAAGATGGAGCTGCGGCTCCGCGGTGAGCAGCCGAGGCGGGAGCAGACTCACCACCTCCTTGAGGTCAGCGACCGTGGCGGTGGACGGGACCGAGACCGAGAGCTTGAGGTCGCTGGGCCCCTTGATGTTGAGCGTGAACTGTTCAGCCGAGTCTGACATGGTCTCGCTGAGATGCTGAAGAGAGGGTGAGGGACGAGGTGGGGTGACGACGCCTGCGGAGGGAGGCCTGGCCCAGCGGAGCGCGAGCAGCCGCGCCGTCCGCGGAAGCCGCGGTCGCAAACTCAGGTTGGCCCCTTCGCTTGCAAGCCAGCTCACACTCTCGCAGTGGGAAGACGAACAAGACCAAGTGAGGTTGCTTTGCGCACTGCGCGTTACAAGGGATCCAGCGAGGAGAGGCAGAGGATCCAGGAGGACCCGGCGACCAGCAGGGTGAGGGCTACAGTGGGGAGCGAAAGGGTATCTGGCAACAGAGCGAGCATTCTATAATGACGCAGCAAGGAGGGGACAATGCGCGGACGGAGGGACAGGGGTGCGGACGGCTCAAACGAAGGGGCGGGACGACAGCCTGTAGCTCAGTGGAACGCCGTGCCGGTGTGCTGGCGCGCGGCAAGGTGACGCTGAGCGACGCTGCTCCGCGTGTGGTTGCCCGCGGCGCCGTGCGACGAGCGCATGCGGACGCAGCGGTCGCCGGCGAGCGATGGCCGGTAGCCCGTCTTGCACGAGAAGACGACGCAGCTGCCTGCCGAGCAGCCAACGCCGGCTGCGCCGCGGATCTTGGTGCAGTCGAGGCCTTCGCCGATAGATGCGCAGCCGCCGCACGAGTCGAGCGCCTCGGATGTGTCGATGCACTCGTCTGGTGAGAGAGAGCGAGTTTGGGAAGGTCAGCGCGGGCTCAAGTCGGAGATAGTCAGACGCGGAAGGAAGAGACAGGACGCACAGCCACCAGAGCCACCGAGCATTCCCGAGGTCTCGACGGCCGAGAGCTGCTTGACGGCGCCCTCGAACGACGACGAGCCGACAATGGGGCAGGCCGTCTCGCCCGTCGGGCAGAGCGTCTTGGGCTTGGTGATCTTGTCCTTCTTGACGCGAGCCTTGCCCGACGCACTCAGGATGCAGCCGCCGTTGTTGAGGATGTAGCCGGTCGGGCACCCGGTGATGACGCACTTGCTCTGCGAGCAGATGCCCGTCGCGCCCGAAGGCGAGAACTTGCAGACGTTGCCGAGCGAGCCGCAGTTGTTGACGTCGGAGGAAAAGTCGACCGTCTTGCACGAGCCGCTGACGAGCGTCATCGGCGACGAACACGCGGTCGCGAGGCAGACGCCCGACGAGCAGGTCTGCGCACTCGCGCCGGGGATGGCGCACTTGTTGCCGATCGACCCGCAGTTGCTCGCGTCGGTCGACACGTCGCGGCAGAAGTTGTACGTCGTGTCGAAGGCGTAGCCCGACTTGCACGACGTGGTGCACGCGCCGCTGACGCAGGTCGACGAGCCCCCGTTGGCGTAGGTCGACGGGCAGACGTTGCCGAGCTTGCCGCTGCAAACACAAGAGACGAAAGCTGTCAGCGCGGATCTTGAAGGGGACCAGCCGAGAGCGAAAGAGAGGGGGCGTACCAGTTGTTGACGTCGGTCTGCATGTCGATCTGGGTGCACTGCCCGCGCGCGAGCGTGTAGCCCGACGTGCACGCGCTGTACTGGCACGAGCCCGACGAGCACACGGCCGACCCGAGCGACGTCGGGCAGACCTTGCCCACCGCGCCGCAGTTGTTGATGTCGGACTGAAGGTTGAGCGAGAGGCACACGCCATTCACCTGGTAGTAGCCCGGGTTGCACGACGTGTAGGTGCACTGGCTGTTGGAGCACGTGCCGGCACCGTTGGCGAACGAGCACACCTTGCCGACGGTCCCGCAGTTGTTGACGTCCGAGGTCGTGTCAACCGCCGAGCACGACGTGGTGGAACCGAAGAGGCCAAGGAGCGAGCCCGTCGTCGTCATCTTGTAGCCGGCGTTGCACGACGCGAGCGAGCACGAGCCCGACACGCACTGCGCGACACCGTTGGTGTACGAGCAGACCTTGCCGACGCCGCCGCAATTGTTGACGTCGCTCTGCAGGTTGAGCGCCGTGCAGACGTTGTTGACGTTGTAGAAGCCGCTGTTGCACGACGTGTAGGTGCACAGACCCGACGAGCAGGTACCCGCGCCGTTGATGAACGAGCACTTGTTGCCGAGCGTGCCGCTAAATTCGCAAAGGTCCAGGGGGGGGGGTGGGCAAGGTCAGCTGGGAGTTCGCCGCTCGTAAGACGCAAAGCCGAGATCGGGACGCACCAGTTGTTGACGTCCGACGCAGTGTTGACGGCCATGCAGGATTGCGACGAGCCGAACAGGCCGAGTAGGGAACCCGTCGTCGTGAGCGTGTAGCCGGTGTTGCACGAGCCGATCGAGCAGCTGCCCGACGAGCATTGGGCGACGCCATTCGACACCGAGCACTTGTTGCCGACGCTACCGCAATTGTTGACGTCGGTCTGGAGGTTGAGCGTGACGCACTGTCCGCCGACGAGGTAGAACCCGCTGTTGCAGCTCGTCGTCGAGCAGGTTCCGGACGAGCACGTTCCTGCGCCGTTGGGGAACGTGCAGACGCGACCGACGGCACCGCAGTTGTTGACGTCGGTCGCCGTGTTGACCGCCACGCACGACTGGGATGAGCCGAGGAGGCCAAACAGGTAGCTGCTCGACGACAGGGTGTAGCCGACGTTGCACGACGCGATCGTGCAGGAGCCGCTCGAGCAACCTGCGACGCCATTGGTGACCGAGCAGACGTTGCCGATGGATCCGCTGCGAAGAGGCGACGCCAAGGGCTTGTCAGCGGGAATGCGCGAGGAGGCGGAGACGCTGAAGCTCGCACTTACCAGTTCCTGGGATCGGACGCAGTGTTGACGCAAGTGCGCGTCGCCGTGTTGAGCGTGTAGCCCGAGCTACACGACGAGGGGGCGCAGAGACCGCTCAGGCACTGCGCGCCGGAACCGTTGGGCCAGCCCGTCGGGCACTTGTTGCCCGCCGACCCACAGTTGTTGACGTCCGTCTGGTAGTTGGGCGTCGAGCCGCCGCCAATGCAGAGGATGCCGAGAAGGCACGCGCGCTTCTCGAGGCGTGCGGGAGCGGGGTCAGCCGCCGCGACCGACGAGTCGGCGGCGACGAGCCATGCCGTGAGGGCGACGAGGGTGAGCGCGATCGACGAGCGCATGGTGAATGAGTCCTGAGGGGTTTGAAAGAGTGACGAGGTCGCTGCAGCCGAGGCGGGCTTGCTAGGCGAAAGAGGGAGGCGAGGGAGGCGACCAAAGGCGACCGTCTACCAGAGATCGAGTCGTCGAATGTCGTCGGATAGAATCGACGCGGGAAGTCACAGACAGTCCCCGAGCGAAAGTGCGTCGTACGCGAGCGATGAGATGAAGAGGGGGGGAAAGGGAGACGAGGGGGAGAAGAGCGAGCGCGACGGGCAGGCGGGAGCAGGGCGAGGCAAGCGCCCAGCGCACGACGGTCCCGAACGAAGACATGCTCTTGATGAAAAGGCCAGTCCCGACTGTGGGTTAGAGCTCGGAGGGTGACGAGTCTCGAGGCGGCGGGCAAGGCGAGATGAGTGAGGCTGGGCCGGTTGGGCAGGCAGCGAGCGTCGAGAACGCGTCGCCTGTCGCCGCGCAAGGAAGGCGTGGCGACTCTGCCCGGTTCCGAGCCAACTCGTGAATGCAAACATCAGGTTTTTGACTGGAGAACTCGACCGCGCCTTGCTGTGGCCGGCGCAAGCCCAGATGGCGGGACTCGAGCCCGCCACCCGCGTTTGGCGACATTCGAGGGCGGGGTCGTCAAACTCTGTCGATCGCATGCGCAGATGCGGCGTGTTGCCCAATGCCCTCAGCGCAGAGACATTACTGTAAGGGCATCCTGGCCGCTTCATTATCGAGCTCAGCGAGGCGCGTGGCGGGGGCCGGAGGCGCCTTGATGAAGAGGCGGGGGCCGCCGGCCCTGGCGCCGCCAGCACTCCGTCGGCGCACGGTTGCGTGCAGATGAATGCCACAGGTGTGTGGATCCCGCCATGAAGGCACTCTGACATCCACAGCCATTCACAAGCTGCACGAGGTGAGGAGGCGGTGGGCGAGGTTCGAGCCTGGACTCCGAACGTGACGACGCTCGAGCCGGCGGCGGCGATTTGAGTGAGCCGCTTGCGGTTCGCGCCGTTACTGTCGACTCGAGTCTCTCGGACATGACTTCGAGTCGTATAGCGTGCATCACTGTGCGCCCATGACTTCCACCTTGTGCTCCGAAGGAACGACGCGGCGCAAGAAGGAGTTCGAGTCGACTCTCCTCGAGGTCCGAGTGCTCGACGCGACTATCCACTCGCCCTCCCTTTGCATGGCTGTGTCGCGCTCTCAAGGGCACTTCATGCGACATCAGGAGTCGACGTGCGCTGAGCCGCAGAACGTGGACGCTGTCATTCGCGGGCGGGAGGCTATCTTCCTCCTGCGAAGCGGCTGCCTGCACGCAGTCGCTCGCCGTACCGCTCGAAGACAAAGGGAACAGGACAGAGCACGAGCATGATGGCTGCGAGGACGGTGCAGGCCCAACCCACGCCGAGGCGGTGGAACATGCTCGGCGCGAAGAGCGGGAAGGCCGCACCTGGACGAGCATCAGACGTGCAGGGGAGGGGGCAGCGAGCGACATCAGTGCTGTGCTCGCCTTGTCCCTCCAAATCACCAAGACGAGAAGGGACGTACCGCAGACGCTCCTCAGGACGACGTTGCTCGCGAGCGCCGATGCCGCGTTCCGCTCGTAGCAGTCGAGCAGGTACGTTTGAGCCGATCGCTGCACGCAAGACAGGCGTTCAGAGATTTGGTCGGGGACGCCGTGGCGTGAGAAACAGCAGCGCACAAAGATCAAGACGCTGGCGAGACCTTGGAGGACGCCCGACAGCGTCGGCACGATCCTGCAGCGGTCACAGGGATCAGTCGCTTGCGAGCGACGGGAGAAAGGGAGGTTCGCAAAACGTACCAGTGCACACTCTGGTGCTGACCTGCCCAGCCCAGCCACAGGAACGCGATGACGATGAGGGGCCCTCCCGCTGCAGCGGGCGGCAAGCGCTGCTCGGGCGTGTGTCGCCCGTCGCGCTCGACGGCTCGCAGATACAGTCGCTGATACCAGAGAGTGACGGGAACTGGACGCAGGGAAAATCTTGAGCATGCGCGAGCGCGCCAGAGTGACTCGGAGCAAGCGAAGACGAGCCAGCTCACCCGAAAAGACGGCGCCGACGAGGATGGCGAGGAAGGGGAGGGACGAGTAGCCCGGTCCGAGGCGGTGCACCTCTGAGAAGATGATGGGATATGCGGCGAAGAGGAGGTAGATGAGCCTGCAAGTTGGAGTTTGGGAAGGTCAGCGGGTGAGGCCGGTCAAGAGACGATCGCAGCAAGGGACGGACGCGTAACAGCAGCTCGCATAAGCGGCAACGGCTGCAACAATAGGCTCTGTTGCGATCATGATAAAGGGAGTGCCCAACAGGCGCCAGGCTTCCATCCTGATACGCCGAGAGCGCGGCAAGCCTTGACTGCGCATCTTGGCCAGTTCAAGCGCCGACCTGATCCTGGCGTCTCCTGTTTCTTGGCGCAGGCGACGAGCCACGCGCGAGAGTAGCACAGGCGGATATGTTTCGGGAAGAGTGAAGACGACGGCGAAGCAAAGCGCGGCGGCGAAGCACGTCGGAATGAGGAATGCCCAGTGCCAGCTGATGCGATCGGCCGCAAACGAGGCGACGACTGGTCCCAGTGCTGTTTGTTCGGGTGAGGGAGTCAGTCGCGGGCGAGAAAAAAGACGCCGCCCGTGCACGCACCGGGGCCGGAGAAGGTTGCGACGCTGCACGGTGAGTCAGCAAGTGGCTGCTCAAATGCGCACGACTGTGAGCATACCTGTAGAAGCTCATTGCCGTCCCGCGCCTCTTTGGAGACCAGATGTCGCCGCACAAGGCGCCAGAGCTGCGGGCAACGGGCGCGGTCACTCGGGAGACCTCGGCGTTCATGCAAATGGAGTATGCGCACTGAGTCATCGGAACTGCGCCGAAGAAGCCAGAAAGGAAGCGCAGGACGAGCAGCTGCCCGTAGGTCCGGGCGGCCGCGCATGAGCCGACAAAGGCGGTGAAGGCGAGGAGGCCCAGGCAGAAGACTGGGCGCCGTCCGAGGCCGCCTTCGCTGATCGGGCTCCACAGGAAAGGTCCGGCAACGTAGCCGAGGAGGAAAAGGGAGAGTGGGAGGACCGTCTGTCGCAGGGCAAGCAAGGTCAGTCGGCGTGGGTCAATTGAAGAGAGGCGACGGGGCGAACATTTCCGCCCAAGTCTTCG
The DNA here is from genome assembly GCA_006352295.1 of Rhodotorula diobovata. NCBI lineage: Eukaryota > Fungi > Basidiomycota > Microbotryomycetes > Sporidiobolales > Sporidiobolaceae > Rhodotorula > Rhodotorula diobovata. Next base: position 47,226 of record SOZI01000020.1, on the reverse strand, counting down.
TGAATCCAGACTGCTGCCCCGGACGAGCAAGACGACGTCAAAGCGCTCTGTCGGGTGGAATGGGTCAGCGCGGTCCGCGAGAAAGAGTGCAAGGACAAAAGGCTCGACCGCACCGTCATGACGAGTAAAGCGGCGAGGAGGGTCAGCCAGGCCTTGCGCAGCGTCGACATGCACAGCGGGTCGCTGGCGTGGGTCGGAGTCTTGCTGAACGTCAAAAGGACCCAGTCGGAACCCTCGACTCGCTCGAGAACCAAGCCGTCCTCGACCGCGGGCAAGGCGCCCGGTGCTGCACCGCTTTGCTGCAGCGTCGCCGGGCTTGCTGCGTCGTCCACAGTCCCGAAAGCCTTCTCATCGTCCTTTGGTGCATCAGTAGGCATCAAGGAGGTGCTGCAGGAGAGCGAACCCTAAGTTGGCTCGCGCGCCGTGTGCCGGGTCCGGCGCTGCGCGGTGCCGCGTAAGAGCCGCCGCTGATTCATCGTGCCGAGCGTGCCGGGCGCGTGTACTCAAGCTGCCAGTAAATTCCAGCTGCTGGCAGGGGACGCTCCTGGTCGCCTTCATGCATGCTGCTTTCGCAATGCTTCCCTGGTGCGAGCTGAGCCTCTCGAGCTGAGCGCTCTGCCGCCCGGCTCATTCTGACACCGCCCGCGGCGACCTCATCATCGGCTATCTCTCAATGCCTCCCTTCCGCTCCGCTTCATCTTGCTCGCTCATCAAACAGCACGTGGCGCTGCTTTACACCCCACACACCGCTTCACGACCCGCTCTCGCCCTCGCCACCACCCCCCACGCCTGCACACGTCCCCGATCATGCTCGGCGCACTCGCATCCAAAGTGGGCTTCTCGAACGGCCGCGCGTTCGACGTCGACAAGGAGCTGCCTGACCTGACGGGCAAGGTGCGCCGTCCCAGCCTAGACAAGAGCACGCAAGGACAAGCTGACCACCACCCTCCTGCGACCAAAGGTCGCCGTCGTCACTGGAGGGAATGACGGGATCGGCTTCATCACAGTTAGGGCCCTGTGGCGCAAGGGCTGCAAGGTCTACCTCGCTTGCAGGAGCGAGGAGAAGGCGCGCAACGCGATCGCACGCCTGGCCAAGGAGGAGCCGGGCAAGGAGGACCAGCTCGTGTTCCTCCCCTTTGACCTCACCGAGCTGCCGAGCGCAAAGAAGGCCGCAGAAACGCTTCAGCAGCAAGAGACGAGGCTCGACATTGTCGTCTGCAACGCGGGCATCATGGCGTGGCCGTACGAGCTCAAGAACGGCGTCGAGGTCCAGTTCTGGAACCACTTGGGGCACCACGCCCTCATCCAGCCGCTCTTGCCGCTCTTGAAGAAGACGGCGAAGGCATCCGGTCCGACTAGCGTTCGCATCGTCAGCGTGTCGTCCACCGGTGCGCTGACGCCGATTCGAACTCGTTTGCTTCGAGTCTGACTGACCTCGACGTGAGCCGGCCGCAGCCCACACGTTCAGCCCAAAGCCCGACTTCAGCAGCCTCGAAGCCGTCAACCGCAAGATGGCATCGACGTGGGCGCGCTACGGCCAGAGCAAGCTCGTGCGTCACTTTTGGCTCGCTCTCGCTCGAGCGCCACGGTCACTGACGACCTCTCTCTCTCAGGCCAACATCCTCTTCGCAGTCGCGCTCCAGGACCGCCTCAAGGACGAGAACATTCGGGTGCGCATCTGCCTCGCCGCTTTCAGGCGCCTGCTCGCATCGCTGACGAGATGCGTCGACACAGGTCAACGCCCTTCACCCGGGCGTGATCAACACGTCGCTCATGCGTGGCCCGGTCGCAAGCTACGGCATCTTTGGGGTACGTGCCCTTGCCTTGTGCGCCTCTCGACCTGCTTCAGAGCTGACCGCCGGGTTGCCTCTCGCACAGAAAATCGCCAACGCGACGCAGCGGTACTTCCTCATGTCGCCAGAGGACGGCGCCAAGACGCAGATCTACCTCGCCGCCTCGCCCGAGGTCGACGAGAAGGACTACCGGTGCGCGCGGGTTTCCGCTCGTTCGTGCTGGACGGGAGGACGGGGCTCCACTGACGGCCGGCCCTCCACCACCCATCCAGCGGGCTGTACTTTGTCCCGATCGCGACACCGGCCAAGACGTCTGCTTATGGACAGGACAAGGAGGCGGCGGAGCAGCTGTGGCAGCTGTCGGAAAACATCATCAAGCAGCTCAGCACTTGAGCGATGTGCTCTCTCCGTCTCCTCTCTCTCTCTGCGGACCCTCGGCTGTGCTTAATCTCGCCCTGTACATACTAGTGTTGACAATGCGGCGTGAAACCAAGCGAGCTTGGAACGAGGACAAGAGCGTGCAAAGGGCAGAGTAGGCTTGCATTGGGCGCGAGTGCTACAAGGTACAGGGCAGGGCGAGGTCGTATCGAGTCTACAAGCGGCACAAGCGACGACCGAACGAAAGGGAAACGACACGACGGAGGTCCAACACGGGGTAATCTAGGCGCAGCCTGTCCACGATAATCCTCACTCTTCTCCCGCGGCCGCGGCCGGGCGCGGATGGCCCATACCGCTCAGCTGCGCCTTCAGCGCCCGCACGCGCGCCTCGAGAGCGTCGAGCTCGCGCGCGAGCAGCCCCACGTGCCCGTGCCCGTGTCCATGCGCGTCTTCGTGACCAGGGTCGCTCGCCGGCGCGCCCTCGCCTGCGACGGGCGTGGCAGTGACGACGGGCGCCGCAGCGGGCGCAGCGACGCTGCCGCCGGGGTGGTGCTGCGCCGCAAAGTAGTGGTGCAGGACGTCCCGCACCGCATTGGCCACGTCGTGCGGGTGCGGCTGATGCTCGACCGCGAGTGGCGCCGCCCCGCCCACCGCAGCAGCCGGCGCGAGCGGACCGACCTCGCCCGCGGCGCGGCGCCGCGCCCGCTCGGCCGGGTGAACGTCGTAGCTTGCGCCGCTGCGGAGGGTCCACAGGTTCGACAGGACGAGGATGGCGACGACTGCGCCGAGGAGGAGACTCTGTGGCGTTTGGTGCGCGAGGTGCTCGAAGAAGGGCTCGAGCGCGCTCCACAGCGGTGCGAGGAGGCCCGTCTTGGCGCGCGCAGAGGCGAGCTCGGCAGCGACTGACGCGTCGACGCCGTCCTCGGCCGTCGCCGCAGCGGTCGCCGCCGCGCCGTCGACAGAGTCGAGGTCCGACTCGTCGTCGTCGTGGCCCTCCTCGACAAACTCGTTGCGGTGCGTCGAGATGTAGGCGCGCATGGCCTTCTCGAGGTCGGCGTGGTACTGCTTCTGGCCGTCGATGGCCGATTTCTCGATGATGCCTGGAGAGAGCGGAACGAGCGGACGGGTCAGCACCGGCCCAGGCAGGAGCGAGAAGAAGCAGAGGGCATCGAGGGCGCACCCTTGATGAAACTGCTCTTGGTCCACTCGACGCCAGTCGTGACGACGACGCGGCAGTGGTTGCCCCTCGCCCACGTCATGCTCGTCCTCGTCTTGACGGCGAACGCGCTCCCGCTCGGCACGTCCGGCGTGCGCGTTGTCGTCACGACGCACACAAAGTCGTCAAAGTCGACGTGGGCGCTCTCGTCCGTGATGAGGCACTTGGTCTGCCGCGGGCCGATTGAGCCGTTGAGGGGCTTGATGTACGACATGGAGCGCGCGAGGAGGTTCGAGCCCGAGGCTTGGGGCGCCCAGTCGCCGATCTGGATCTCTGCACACGCGGAGGAGAAATTCGGGAAGCGTCAGTTCCTCCGAAGAAGCGCGCGAAGGAGAGGGACCGACACGCACCCGTCAGCTTCTGATTCTCGGACCAGAACCCCTTCATGAACCCGCTGGTGAACATGAGGTTGTAGATCTTCTCCGGCGCGCCGGGGAACTGTGCGTCCATGCACACCTCCTTGAGCCCCTTGAGCGTCGGGCACGTGTCGACCGTCGGCGCATGCGGCGGTGTCGTCGCCCCTCCTCCGCCTTTCTTCTTCTTCTTGCCGCCTGGCCCATCTGTCCCCTCCCCTACGCCGTTCCCTGCGCCGCCGTTCTCCCCACCCCCACTACCACCACCACCCTCAACCGACGCCCTCGCGTCCCCGCCGCGCCCACCAGCGCCGCCGCCCCCCTCCCCGAGGCCCTTCCCCCCCGGTGCGCTCTCGCCCGTCGCGCCGCGCGGTCTCCTCAAGCCCTTGAGCCTCCTCTTGGCCCGACTCCCAACGCCCTCGCTGCTCTGCGCCACCTCGACCCCACTCGCACCCACGACCGCCGCCGTCGCCGGCGCGACGCCGGGGCTGCCCCCGCTGCCCTCGTCGTCGCTCGGGTCCTGAAGGTGCGCGTGGTGCTCGCCGACTCCTCCCACGCCGCCCGTGCGGCTCGTCGACGTGCTGAGCGCGTCGGGGAGCGCGGCACTGAGCGGGATGACCGGGTGCACCATGCGCCAGATGTTGCCGATGAGGTCGTAGGTCGTGTCGCGCGAGAGGAACGACGCGAACGTGTGCTGCGGGTCGAGGAGCGTCGACGAGGGCAAGGGCGGGGGCGAGGCGAGGGCGGCGGCGGTGGCGGAGAGCGTGAGTGGGGACATGGCGAGGCGCGCGAGTGATGCATGACGAGCAAGGGAGAGAGAAAGAGAGAGAGAGAGCACGAGGCAAAAGAGGGAAAAGGGGGAGGGAGCGAGGGTCGAACGAGCAAGGTCGACGAGGGCGATCGAACGAGTGGGGTGGAGGGGTGCGGGAGCGTCAATAGGAGGTCAGCACGCGCCTCCTGTCTCCTCTCCACCCGTCTTCTTACCCAGGCCCCCGTGACTAGACAGGACAGACGCACCCGTGCGTGCATGGTGGCGACCTGGATCGCGTTGGGGATGACATAGGCCGTCATGCGCTTCTCGATGGAGCACACCTCGGAGAAGGGGATGACGAGCTGCGCATCGAGTCGGGAGTGAGCGAAGAGCACAAGCGATGAGGTGCTGAGGGATGTGCGCAGCGCACCGACGTGACCCAGCCAAAGATGTTGGCGTAGAACGAGAGGTGGTGCTCCGAGATGTAGAGCCGCCCCTGGATCAGGATCTCGCGCTGCAGGGCGCACCCATAGTCTGGTGGACCGCTCGCGTCAGTTCAAGCTCGCCTCGACGACGTCCCAACTCTCCATCGAGCGAGCGCGCGATGAGGAAGAGGGACACGCACCCTCGATGAGGTAGTCGTCGTCCGGCACGTTCTTGAACAGGGCATGAAAGTCGGCATTGCGCTTGCTGCTCGCGACGGCGTACCCCGTGCCCAGCTGCGACACGACGTCGTCATAGTCGCCGAGGTGGTCCATCGAGAGGAACGCGCCCGCGTGCGAGTGGTGGTCCGGGTACACCGACTGCGTGTCGGACTCGTCGAAGTAGGCCCCTCTGCCGCCCGCGCCGGCGCCGGCACCGCCGGACGAGGCAATGTGCGACTCGAGCGAGGTGCGCGCGCTCGCTGTCGGGGGCGTCGCAGGCGGTGGGGCGCCCGCGCCCACTGCTCCCCCTGCTGCGCCAGCCCCAGTCGTCCCACCGCCGAGCACAGGACTCGCCGCCGCGCCCCTCTCCGCCCCCTCTGCCGCACCAAGCCCAACCCCCGCGCCCGCCCCCGCGCCCGCTCCATGCCCCGCGAGCGCCACCCCGCCAAGGACCAACGCGCCCGCGATCCCTCCCTTGCCCTGCGCCACCCCCCCACCCCCACCCATCCCCGCGCCGCCCGCAGCGCTCCCGGCCGACACGCTCGGGGAAGGTTTGCGGGCCCTCGCGGGGGAGTAGGACGAGCGCGTCGCGGGGAGCGGGAGCGAGTACGACGACGAGGGCGCGAGGGCGTGGGCGTGGGCGGAGGCGGGGGCGGGGGCGGGGGCGTGGGAAGACGGGGGCCGCTGAGACGTGATGCTGCTGGAGCGGCTCAGGGGACGGCTGTGCGCCCCCGCGCCCGGGCCGGCGCCCGTGCCGGCGGGGGTGCGGCCGCGGGAGGACGACCCGCGCGACATGGACGGCGGCGAGACGGTCATGCCGTTCCCTGCGCCGCCGAAGCGCGCCGCCGCCCCCGCGGCCGAGGAAAGCGCCGGAGGGTCCGGCCCGCGGTTGATGGCCTCGAGCGCGGCGAGGCCGTTCTCGCTTGCGCGGGGGCCACGTGCGTGCGCCGAGGGCGAGGCGGCGGGGAGGGCGCTGCGGACTACTTCGGACGAGGTGTGCGAGCGGGGGCGGCCGGTGGGGGTTCGGGCGTACGAGGCTGGTGCGATGGCGCGGTCGGGCGAGAGGGACGCGGCTGCGCCGGGGCTCGAGTGGGTGCTGTGGCCGAGGGTCGCTGCCGCCGCTACTGCAGACGAGGAGGGGTGGTACGAGTCGTTGCTGGTGGTAGCAGGAGGAGGGGGGTCAAAGAGGGGTTCGTGCTCGGCGAGAGGGGTGCGCTGGTCGGCTGCCGCTGCGACGAGCGAGACGCGTTTCGAGTCGGTGGGCGTGTCGATCGAGTCGACGCCCACGTCGTGGCCGTATCCGTGGTGGTCAAAGACGTCGTCGTGGGTCGCTGCCGAGTCGACCAAGAGTTCCGGGGCCTGGACGACGAGGGTGAGGCCCTGAGGGTGGTGGGGGTGGCCGTCGGGTGGGGCGAGGTGGTGGAGCGAGAGCGACCCCTGGCCGATGGCGTGGGTCGAGGCAGTCGACGGTCTGTCGTGGTTGAACGAGCCAAAGGACGACGCGCGGGACGCTGGGCGGTCGCGGTCGCGGTCGGAGCGAGGGTCGGGCGGGGACGCGGTGTAGGCGCGGTGTCGGGTGGGCGAGAGCGAGTCCGGGTAGACCGAGGGGAACCTGTGGGACTTTACGGGGGTGGTCATGCTGCGTCTCCCAGTCGTGTCCCTGCTGGACCTGGTCGAAGTGGGCGACGAGGGCGATGAGGCGGCGTCGGGCGGGGCATCGGCGTCCCCCTCTGGGTCCAGCGGTGCCGGGTGAGCCGGTGGGGGTGCCGTGGGCTTGCGCTTCAGGCGGGACAGCATGGCTCGACTCGACTCGGGGTCTGACTCGGGGAGAGGAAGGAGGGAGAGCGAGCGAGGTGGAGTGAGGCGGACGATGAGCGAGCTGGCTGGTTCACCTTGTGCTCGTCGCTTCCAACCACGGCCATGTGAGTGCACCAGCTCCACTCGTACAGACATACTCCACACACTGACCCGCCTGGCGCCCAACAGGAACCCACTCGGCGCCCCCGTCGTCCGTCCCCCTCCTCGTCCTCCTCCTCCTCTTCATCAAGTCACTGCTCTCTGACCACCTCCTACTCCCACGCAGGCCGCCGCCTCGATCGACTCGGTCGTCGCAAACTCGACCCGCATCGCCGACAGCTTTGTCCAGCGCTACTACCACCTCCAGGACCTCGCGCCCCTCGAGCGCGCCCAGGCCCTCCCCTCGCTCTACGCCCCGACCGCCCGCATCACCTGGAACGGCAATCCGATCGCCCCGCCCGACCTCGCCGCCTTTGCCCAGCAGATGCCCCAGAGCGCACACGACGTCCAGGCCTTCGACTGCCACCCCATCTCGGGTCCGTTCCCCTCTCCCCTCCCCTCCTCTCGTCGCGCCGCCACGACAGACAAACACTCACGCACCCTCGAGCGACGACACGCTTCGCACAGGCTCCGCCTCGGGCACGCAGCCCCCCTCGCTCGTCGTCACCGTCTCGGGCCAGGTGACGCACGGCCCGACCCCGACCCCGGCGAGCGCCGCCGTGTCCAACAAGAACTTTGACGGCCTCGCGAGGGTCTTCAGCCAGAGCTTGATCCTCGTCCCGACTCCCGCTGCTGGGGCAGGTGTGGTGGATCCGGCGGCGGCGGCGGTGGGAGAGGCGGGGTACGTCGTCGCGAGCGATTGCTTCCGGTTCTGCTGAGCAGGTCGCTTGGACGAGGAGAGGTGCGTGCCACCTGCGCACTCTTTCTTGACTCCGTTCTGTGCCGCTGACACTCGGGGGCGGCAAACCGCAGAAGATACCCCCACAATCACGCACACCCACGCACCGATACCCCCCTCTCGCCCGCCCTGTGCGCACTCGCTCGTCGACCCCCCCTTCGTGCGCGCCAGGCCAGGGCCGTTCCCGCAATGCATCGTTTTCTCGCCATGCCAAGGCAAGGCAGTGAGGAAAGCGAGACAAGCCCCGAGTACAAGTTACAAAAACAGGAGGCGCCCCTCCTTGACCTGACCTGGATCCTCCTCCGTCTATGCCGCGTCCACACGATCCCCCGACGCTCAGACGGCCTTGGCGGGCGTCTGGGTGAGGAGGCTGCGCGCGGTGTGGTGAACGAGATGTGAGGGTCAGCGCCCCTGGCTCGACGAAGACATCGAAAACCGGGCCCCGCTCGTCAGGGTTCAGCCTCAGACGCACATGCCGACTGTGGTGCGGGAACGGAGACGTGGTCAGTAACGCGGTCTGAAAGGCCGGTGCCGAACGAGGAGGAGCAGAGAGGCGGGACGCACAGCGCTTCTTGATTGTCACGCGGTGGCGCGAGTACTTGTCATCCGGCGAGAAGCGCGCTGTCACATCCCGAGTGCCGAGCGAGCACACACCCCGTCAGTACCAGGCATTGAGACGGAACAGTGCTGCGCGCGAAGGCAGGGAGGCGCCGCACCGGGGTGGGCAGAGCGCGTCGGGACACCCGCCGCGTTGACCTTCTTGAGGGTGTAGAGGCGCTTGCCGTCCGGCCCGGCGCTGCGTTCACATCCATCCTTTGTCAGCCTTGTGCGCTGCGCTCCATGGTTGGAGAGGTGAGGGGGACGCACGAGTACATGAGGTGCATGGCGGGGGGGAGGGGGTGTCGCGGAGGTGGGAAGAGATGAGCAGGGGTGCGCGCGGGGCGAGTGGGGCTGGTGAGAAGAGGAAAGAGGTTTGCGAGGCCGCAGCGGCCAAGTAGAGGCGAGGTGGGAGGAGTGAGGTGAGGGGAGGGGAGAGATGAGATGAGATGAGCCGGTTGGCAGGTGAGGGGCGAGAGGGACGGTCAGCGCCGCTCTGCAAAGGGCGTCGGAGCACTGCCGAGCTCACCTAGATTGGTTCGAGTGAGGCTTGGAAGGGTTGCGTGAGGGCGAGAGAGAGTCAGGGGGGGGGGCGAGGCGCAGGATTCCGCTCTGGACCGACGAGCAACGTTAGAGCTGGAGCAAGCTGTGCACGCCGGAGGCGCCTCCCCTCGAGCACGCTCCTCCCTCCCCACGCTCGTCATCACTTCCGCGTGCTCATCGGCTCGATCTCGACCTTGCTCCCATTCACTGCCTCTCTGCCTCTGCTTCTTGCTCTCTCCTCCTCTCAAGCTGGCCTCCCGTCGCTTGTCCCTGCTTCGCTCGCACGTGCATCCCCACCGCCGCACCAGCTCCGCCTCGACGTCCTCCTCGAGCCGATCCGCAATGTCAACCTCGACCGCGCCCGCCCTCCCCGCCTGGGTCGACAAGCTCCGCTCGACCGTCACCGCCAACCTCAAGGAGAACAAGGACCTCATCTCGTACGCCCTCGCGACGCACGACACGGCGACGCCGCACTCGGACGCGCCCGTCCCGCGCGTGCGCTACGTCGTCCACCGCGGGTTCGTCAACGAGCGCCGCAAGGAGGGTGACGGGAGCAGCAACGAGGTCAAGGACAAGGACGGCAACGACCTCATCAGCGACAAGCTCGTCATTACGACCGACGCGAGGTGCGTCTCGTCTCTCTCCCTCTCAGGGTCTCGTCTCCCTTGTCCATCGCCTGCTGCGTATTCCCAAGGCTCACCCCGTTCTGTACGCCTCCCCAGGTCCCCCAAGGCCCGCCAGCTTGCCGCAACCCCGACGGTCGAGATCGCGTGGTGGCTCGCCGCAACGCAGCACCAGTTCCGCCTCCTCGGCCGCGCCTACGTCCTCCCCTCCCCCTCCTTCTCCTCCCCCTCCTCCTCGGCACCGTCCTTCCCCTTCCCCGCAGAGGCCCTCGCCCCCACCCCGAGCTTCAACTGGGAAGCCGAGCGCGTCCGCCAGTTCCGCAAGCTGTCGCCCGAACTGCGCGCGAGCTTCTGCCGCCCCGTGCCCGGGTCGAGCGTGCGCGAGTGGGGAGGCAGGCTCGAGGACTTGCCCGTCACGCTGCCGGAGGGGGTGGACGAGGCTGAGGGGGACGAGCAGAAGAAGCAGGTCGAGCAGGGTCCGTTCCTTCCTCCGTTCGCGGTGCTCCTCGAGCGTCAAGGGCTCAGGCGACTCACGGTTTCCGTCTCGCGCCCGCAGCGCTCGAGAACTTTGCCCTCGTCGTCATCGACTGCACCGAGGTCGACCTGTGCGTTTTCCTCTCTCCCTCGCTCTCACACCGCCCGACTGACACGAGTCGCTCCCTCCGTGCAGAGTCGACCTCGGCTCGCAGCCCAACACGCGCACGCGCTGGACGTTCGACACGGCGAGCAACGAGTGGAAGGAAGAGGAGCTCGTGCCGTAGATGCCTTTCGCCTCCCTCTTTCCTTACCGCCAGTCTTACAAAAGCTCCGCCCAACGCCGTGCCCTGTTGTATCGCTCCCTTCTTGGACGCGGACTGGACGAGAGGTAAAAAGGCCCTTGGCCGAGCAGTGTCTGTTGTTCGAGCCCTCGTACTCGGCTCACCTCACTCCGGCTCGTCCCACTCCCCCGCGTCCGCGTCTCCCTCGCCTTCGCGCGCAGGGCGGCTGATCCCCGCTGCAGCCATGTCGTCCGTGAGCGTCTCGGCCCCGCCATAGACGACGCCGCCCTCGCTCTCGAAGTGCGGGAGGACGGGCGCCTTGGGCGACGGCGACGGCGGGCGAGGCGTCGGGCTCCCGCTGCGCTCTCTCCCGTTCGCTTCGCCCCGGCCCTCCTCCACCTCTGCCTCCTCGTCCCGACCGGCCCCCTCCTCCGGCCCTTCATCGTCCACAGAAGCCCACCTCGACCCGAGGCTCAAGCTGCTCATCGTCGTCTGCTGCCTCGGCTCGCGCCGCCGCATGCGCGGGTGCGCCCCCGGCTGCTGCGTCGTCGTCGTCGTCGCGCGAGGCGGGCTCGGCGACGCAGGCGGTGACCCGACGGGCGACGCAGAGAAGACAGGCGAGTCGACCAGCTCGGGCGAGTCGACCATGACGACTGGCCCAGGGCCAGACCCAGCAGGAGGCGGCGACGTCGGCGGCGTGACGCTCGTGTTGCTGCTCGCCCGGCGGACGTTCGCTGCGCTGAGGAGGCCCTTGAACTTGGCCGCGGCGCTCATGGCGAGGAAGGCGCTGCCCCTGTACGCCGCGAGTGCGTGGTCGACCTCGTCCGACGAGGGGTCGGCGATCGGGCTCGCGACGTTGGTCTCGTACGATGGGAGCGGATCGGCGCCGGACGAGGTGAGCCAGGGGTCGGACCAGAGCGACGGGAGCGACGGGCGGGTGAGGGGGTCCTTGTCGAGGAGGGCCGCGAGGAGGTGCTGCAGTTCCGGGGAGAGTGATGTCGGGATGTGCGGACTGTGGCGGCGAGAGTGCAAGTCGTGAGCTGGAGAAGCGGAGAAGTCGAGAGCAGAGAGGTGAACGCACTCGTCCTCGCGGATCTGGCGAAACATCTCGATCGGGTCCGTCGCGGGGAAGGGTAGCCTGCCCGTGACCAGCGCGTACAGCGTGACGCCTGTCCACCGTGCAGGTGTGAGCTAGCCAGGTCTGGCGGGGAAGCGCACGAAGAACGAACGCACCGAGGCTCCACACGTCGCACGCGTACCCGACCGCGTTCGCCTCTTCCGGCGTCCGAGCCGTCTCCTCCCGTTCCTCCTCTGCCGCGCTCGTACCGCCGTTCGACGCGAGCAGCTCGGGCGCCATGTACGCCGGGCTGCCTGCAACGCCGTTCTCCTCGATCCCGCGGGGCGCACCCGCGGCGAACTTGGATACACCAAAATCGACGAGCTTGACGTGCGTGCGGTCGGCGTCGGAGAAGAGGGCGTCTGCGGCCGGGCGGAGCGGGTCAGTGCGGGCCCGCATTGCCACGAGGGGAGAGACGCACTGTCAGGCTTGATGTCGCGGTGGATGATTTGGTTGTGGTGCAGGTAGGCGAGGCCTGCGGGGCGTGACAGAACGAAGTCAGACGGGGCCGACGACTCAGGTCGACGATGCCACACGCACCGAGCACGAGCTGGCGAAAGATGTTGCGTGCATCGTCCTCGCTGTACGGCGTCACCTGTTCGCCGTCGCGGACCTTGAGGATCGGTCCTCCGTTGCAGAGCTCCATCACTGCGCGCGCAGAGAGTCAGCAAGGCCCGTGGAGGGCTGTGCGCTCGGTCGTCCAAGGGCTTACCGACTGCAGGGAGGGTCTTGTCAGCGAATAGCGCATGGGAGGCCAGACAGGGGAGACGTACTAAGAAGGGCGTCGTCCGAAGTCACGTCAATGACCTCGTGCACGGAAGCGAGGTTTGGGTGGTCGACCTTCCTCAGGATGGCCACCTCGAGCCCTGCCAAGCACGCATCAGCGGGACACCTGTTCACAGACAGAGAAAAGAGCACGCACGGACGAGGTCGAGGTTCTCCGGCCCCGCCGCATCGGGGTCGTCCGTCGCCTGCCGGGCCTGCATCGCCGCGCCTCCTCGCCCTCGTCCGCGTCCTCGTCCGCGTCCTCGCCAACGCCCTCGGTCCCCTGTTCGGTTCGCAAGCCGCTCGCGGCGCTGAGCTTCTGCCGCTGCGATCTGTCGCAGGCGCCGCTTCGAAAACTCCTTGATCGCCTGTAGGGGAGAGAGGACCGTGTCAGTTCGCTGCCGTCGACCTACTAGAGGAGAGGGAAGGCCCTGGACGCACATATTCGCCTCCAGTCTCTCGGTCGACCGCCTTCTCAACCGTCGCGTATGACCCGCGCCCGAGCGTCTCGCCCAGGACGTACTGGTTGACGCTGCGCGACCCGTCCGGCGCCTCGACGGCATACGCATTCAGCGTCTCGCGGAACGAGCGACTGCCCGTCGTGCCCTGGGACGACGAGCGGCGGTGGTGCCGTCTCTCGCCGCGCGCGAGCGAGCGCGACCGCCTGTCCGAGGACGAGGAGGGATGGCCCAGGGCGTGTGCGGGCGCCGGGGGAGCGAGGTGAGGGGTGGTCGGAGCGGTGCTCGTTGAGGCTTCACGCGTCTGCGTGCTTGATGGCGGGGTCGAAGGGCGCGAGGCGGACGAGCGGGAGCGGGAGCGGTAGTCCTCGATCGACGAGGCGGTCGGCGGGGTCGGTTCGATTGGGGTTGGTGGCGTGACCGAGTGCAGGAGGGTTGGAGAGTCGGCACTGCGCAGGTGGGCGAGCTTGGGCGCGACGACGGTCGGCGGAGGCAGCGCGGTATCTCGGGCGACGGGAGACGCGGGCGCCTCGAGGCCCTCTGCAGCGGGTTGCGCGCCTGGCTTGGACTCGCCAGGCAGCTCTGGAGCACTCAGTGGAGGCGAGAAGGTGAGCGCTGGCAGCTCGTGAGGTGCGTCGTCTTGTTTTGCCCGGGTTGCGCCTGATGATGGCGGCCGGGGAGGCATGGGGTGAGACTCGTCGTCGAGGTTCGCAGAGTCGTGCGCATTGTTGCTCAGCCCACAAAGCCACCCACCGAGCAGCTTGGAAATGGGCGCCATGCCTCAAGAGCGAGGCGAGGGGCTGTGGGATGGGAAGGGGAACCCGCCGGGCGCCGCGCGCCGTGGGGAACGCAGCGCTGTCGCTTGGGCGAGGGAGCGGCGGCGGTGGACGAAATTGGGCGCGCCTGTCGTGTCGCTGATCTCTGCCCGCGCGTTCTTGTCTCGTGCCTGGGCTACATTCGTCGACCGATCTCCCTTACAGTACAAGCTGACGATCGAAGGGGAAAAAAGCTGCCAACGGTCCGCGCCAGACCGCTGCACATGCACACACAACCTCGACGTCGAATCGTCCGAGCGGGGCCTGCCCTGTTCCCCCTTCTCGACTCCCTTCCTTCAAGCCCTGTCGTCATTTATTCACGTCGACTTGATGGGCGCCGTCGGCCGCGCCACTGTCGCCGACCGGGGCCAGCGACGACGACGTCTGCGGACCGGCGGCCTTGACCTCGTCGCTCTTGCCGCTCAGGTCCTCGTCCTGGGCGAGGGCGCGGCCGGTGTTGACCTGCGTCGAGGTCGTCACCGCGCCAGTCGAGGCGGTGGCACCGCTGCGAGGCAAGGCGCAGATGGGCCTGCCGTCGGGCCTCGAGAGGGGCGCGCCGTCTGAACCAGCGACGACAGGCACAGGCATAGAGCGTCCCGGGAGGAGCTTGATTGGCTGGCCGCTCTGTACGATTCGAGGGTAAGCTTGGACCCAGGGGGAAGAACGAAACAGGAGCGGGACGGGGCGTACCTCGGCGTGCCACGACGGGTCGATACCCAGGAAGCGCAGGACGCCGTTGCGACTGCGTTCCTTCCTCTCACGGTCTTCGTCGGTCGTCCTGACATCTGGGCTGGCGGTTTTGCGTTTGGCGGATGAGGTTGAGTGAGGGGGCTTGAGCGAGTGATTGTAAGCCTGACGCCGCGGGTCAGCGACGGGCGGTGGTGCGGGCGTATGGGAAGCTCTAGGTCTTGAGAGGTGGAGTGAAGCCTAGGGCTGTGCGGATGTGAGGGGCGGGGAAGGAGCGGGAGTGGGAGTAAGGGGAAGGAGGGAGCGGGGCACATCCTGGCCCGCGCGTCTAGCGGTGCGTGCGGACTCTGCGCGCCCAAGGGCAAGGTCGATAGCCAAGCGGAGCGTCTCCAGCAGCGATTTCTTTCAGCCTGGACCGTCTGCCCAGCGAGAAAGCGGTGCGAACGAGGCGACACAGCCAGCAAGCTGGCGACCCGGAGCAACTCGAGCGGGTCCTGCGGGCGCTTTCTGACAGCGCAGCGCCGCCCGTGAGGTCGCCCCTGCAGGTTCTCGAATCACTCTTCCACCCTGGAAGGACCAAGAGTGCCCCTGCTACAGCAGCCGCTGGCCAAACCGGTACGTGAGGGCGAGCGAGAGGAGCTGTCGGCGCGGACGAGCCAGTCAGCGTGCGCTCTCCGCATTCTCCCTGTGTACAGCATTGACGCACAGTGACGAGGCCGGCAGGCATGAACTTGCGCCCCCGGACGAAGCGCAGGCCCATGATGACGCTGAGGAGGGCGGAGACGCCTGGTGTGGGAGCGGACGGAGATGCGGTCAGCGCAGGAGTCCGTGGTACTGCTCCATGCTGGGGAGCTCGGCAGATCCCGAGGTCGGGTGAGAACCCTGACAGGGCGTGTGCGAGGGCGAGGGCGGACGGCGCGGCGTGGGGAGCCTGCCGGGAGGATGGGACTCACCAACCACGAGCTGGACGTCGCGTGGGTTGGCGCGCTGCAGCTGGACACCGTAGGCTAGCAGTGCACCGCTGCCACCGCCGGCGACAAGCGAGGGGACGCTGCCCCTCTTCAAAAAGCCGATGCCGCCGCCGAGGGAGATGAGCGCGGCGGAGACGAACTGCAGACGCGGTGGGTCAGCGCGCCATCACTGCTCGGGCGAGAGCGGGGCTGACTGACACCGAAGAGAGTGTCGTTGTCGAGGGAAGTCATGGTCTGAGGCTGACGATAGAGCGAGAGCGACTCTTCGAAGACGAGTCGCCGCCCCACTTCGCGCGCTCGCGTCGCATCGTCAACGTCGACCTCACGCACGCATTGAAGTCGCTCGCTGGCACAACGAGACTAGCGCACAGCCAGTGAGTTTGTCGTGCAAATGCGTGTGCGATCGAGCCAGTACCCAAGAGGCCAGCGTGCGAAGTCACTAAGGGAGAACGGAGAGGAGGTGAGGGAAAGCCTGCGAGTAGAGTGCGTGAAGGAGAAACGACGAGTAGAGACCGTGTGGGTGACGATGCGAGGGACAGAAGTGCGAGGCGGTATGAACGAAGGAGCGAGGGGCATCAGGGGGTTCGTAAGGAAGACATTGCGAAGGGCATCGCCGTCGAAGAGGGTCGTGAAGGGTTCGTGAAAGGGTCGTCTCGTCGTCAGATAAGCTAAGGGTGGGAGGCGCCATGCGGTCACGCCTTGTTCGACGTCGTCGACAGGAACGCCGACTTGGCAAACTTGCGGATGGCCTGCCCGGCCTTGCGCGGCGTCGCTGCGGGCGAGGCGACGTCGACTTCACCACCGGCCGGCTGGCTTGACGTCGTCGACAAAGCCAAGCTCTGCTTGGACGCCCTGGCTCCGATGCCGGGCGAGACGGGCGCCGAGGCCGTCACGAGGCCGTTTGCCGAGGCGTACAGGCCGGCGTCGAGCGACTCCTTGGGGCGCAGCGTCGCGCCACGGCTGCCCTTGCCGCTCGTCGACGAGCGGATCGACGTCAGGCGGCGCATGACGCTCGGGCGGGGCGAAGGGGGCTCGGGCGTCGCGACGGGCGAGACGTGCAGCGACGACCTCGCCGACGCGGACGGCCCGCCTGTGGCGGCGCGCGGCGGCTGCGAGCTCATCCTGCGCCCGGAAAGCGGCGGGCGGAGCGGCGACGCGAGGGGCGCGAGGACGAGGCGGTACCTGTCGCGGAAGCCGCGCTGCCACAGTGTCGCTTCGCGGCCGCCGTTGCGGACAAACCCAACGATGTCGGCAGCGCGGTCGACGAGGTCCCACTCCGAGTCGGAGAGGTCCTCGTCTGGGTCCTCAACGACGACGTCAGTCGTCGTGGTGGACGCGGCCTTGCGCGGCTGCTCCTCGGGGAGGGACTCGAGGTTGCTGCGCGACGAGGTGTGGCGGGGGCGAACAACCGCGAGCTGGTCGACAGGAGCGTCGGGCGTAGACTCCGCAATGGCGGAGGACGTGGCCGTCACGTCCGCGTCCGAAGAAGGCCCGTCCTCCTCACCCTCGATTTGCACGGGCGACGTGGTCCGGATCGGCGGCGTCGAGGAGAGGAGGCGGTCCGGACCCTCCTCGAGCGGGGCCACCTTTGCCTCCTCGACGGCGCCGGGCTCGTCGTCCACCGGTACACTGGCGGCCTTGGACACGGACGCCGGCTCGACCGGCTCCATGCCCGTTGCGCCTTCGACGACCTCGGCGGTCGACGTCGCCTCGGCCGCAGCCCCTTCGACGGCGTCGTCCGCCGCGACGCTCCTCGGCTCGCTGACGACGCTGCCCACCTCGAGGCCGTCCGCGTCGTCGAGCATCTCCTGCCGGTGGATGGACGCCGAGTCGCGCCCGCAGTAGCTGTACCCATCGAAGACGTCCCTCCCCGCCTCGTCGACCGCAGCTTGGGGCTCGCCCGTCGGCGGGTCACGCTCGCCGCCCGCCTCCTGCGACGGGTCGTCGCCCTTGACCTCGGCCGGGAGCGACAGGAACATGTCGTCGAACTGGCTCAGGTCGGCCGGGTCGTCCGGGTTGAGGGTCGGGACGAACGGCGGCACGTAGCGCTTCTCGCGGATGAAGGCCCACGTGATCATGGAGAAGTAGGGGTGGCGGACCATGCGCGAGTGCGTGATGCGGAGGGAAGGGTTGCGCTGGAGCATGCCGCGCAAGAGCGACTTTGTGTCGTCGTCGAAGCACTGCGGGGCCTCGTCGAACGTGAGCTCGTCCTGGAGGACGCGGCGGTACATGGTCGGGTGGTCGTCGGCGAAGAAGGGGGTGATGCCAGCGAGCATCTCGTACAGCAGCGTGCCCGCCGAGAACCAGTCGACCGAGAACGTGTAAGGCTGGCCGAGGAGCACCTCGGGCGCCAGGTACTCGCTCGTGCCGCAGAACGTCGACGTGAAGTACGGCGACGTCTCGGGCGTCGTGAGCGCCATCTCGTGCAGGTAGGCGCGGAGTCCGGGCGGCGTCGACGTGTGCGACGCCAGGTGGCCGAGCCAGTGGGGCCTGGGCGGGTCGCTCGCCGGGTTGGCGCCCTCAAAGTACTTGGACAGGCCAAAGTCGGTGAGCACGACGTGGCCGTTTGCCGAGATGAGGACGTTCTCCGGCTTGAGGTCGCTGAGTGTGGAGAGTGGAGCCTGTCAGGGCGTCACGCCGACGGCGAGAGCGAGCAAGCCCGAGAGAGAGTGCGCGCACCGGTAGATGATGCCGGCGCGGTGCAAGCCAGCGACGCCGTCGATGATCTCGCAGATGTAGAAGCGCGCACGGTCGCGTCCGAGCCGGCCCCAGCGAGCGAGCTGCGTCGCGAGGTCGCCGCCGGGGTGAAAGTCGAGAGCGAGGTAGAGCGCTGCGAGCGCACGAGGAACGGCATCAACGGGTGACAAGGTAGCGCGCGAGTCCGGAAGACGCACTGTCGTGGTCGTGGAACGAGTAGTGCAGCTTGACAACAAACGGGTTGGCCAGATCCTTGGCGCACTTCTTGAGGATTGCCTGCTCCGTCCTCGTGTGGGCGAGCTCGCGGTGTGCCAGCACGTGCCGCTTGGTGATGGCCTTGAGGGCATAGTACTCCTTCGTGCCCTTGCGCCGGACGAGGAGGACCTTGCCCGCGCACCCTTTGCCGAGGACGCGCAGGACGTCAAACGAGTCGAGCGTGATGGTGCGCGAAGCGCGCGTGATGGTCGTTGCGGCGCTCATGTTCGATGACGAGCGCGTCATGGACGCCGAGGTGCTCATCGACGACGACGGCGCGAGCGACGACGGAGGCGCAGAGGCGCCGCGCCGGTGGATGGGCTCGTGCGCCGCTGGGGTCGCGTCCTCCTCCTTTGCGAGGTCGCTGGCAGGCTCGGGAGCGGCGACGACCGGCACGATGGCGCCTTCGACAGCAGGGTCGACCTCGCTCGTCGCCGCGGGCTCGGGAGCCTCCTGCTGAGGCACAAGCTCAACGCTCACCTCCATCGCCTCCGCCTGCGCCGATTCGCCCGAGCCTTCACGGCGTCCCGACGCAGCATCGAGCTCGATGTCTTCCTCGGGGGGCGCCGTCTTGTCCTTGTCATCGGCAAGCTTGACCGCTGTGTCACACGTGATGTTGAGCACGCCCGCCTCGTCGTCCTCGACCGAGTCGACGAGCTCCTCCGTCGCGGCGCTCGCCGCGCTCGGCTCCTGCCGCTCGTCGCGCGCTGCCGCCGCAGCCTGCGCCGAGAGCGAAGCAGCCGATGAAGCAGGAGCGGGCGCAGGAGCAGGCACCGGCGCGAGGTGCATCGTCTGATCGCTCCTCGCGCGCTTGATGCGCCTCTCGACCCGCGCACTCTCGAGGTCGTCCCTGCGCACGGCAAAGAACTTGTCCCACGCGGCGTGCGCGCGGATCGTCGTATCGAGAGAGGCGGTGCTGAGCGTCGCGCTCAAGGCTTGGAGGGCTGCGGCGCCCGTTGCTGCTGAGGAGGAAGCGGCCTTGGAGCCGGCGAAAGCCGACGACGACGAAATGGAGGACTTGGACTCGCCGCGACGAGGACTGAGGGTCCGCGTCAGGGAAGCGAGCACCGTGTTGCGCTTCTTTGGCGTCGGCGGTGCACGCAAGGGCTTGCCCGCAGGGAGGCGACCCGGGAACTGCGCGCGAAGCTACAGCACGACCGAGTCGAGTGTCAGCGCGAGGTGGGGGCGGGAGAGTCGGGAGGAGCGCACCCTCGCCTCGAGGTCGACGACCTCGCTCGCCTTGCGCGTCAGCGTCAGGCTCGACGTCGGCGTCGAGACGTAGACCGTCAGGGTCGGGTCGGGCTGTAGGCGGGTCGTGCCGTCAGTCCTAGCTGCGCGACTCGAGACGACTGCGGACCAGAGTGGACCTTGCGGCTCCTCGAGCGTGCCTTTGGGCCCTCAGCGACCGTGACGCTCCACCCCTGCTCGGCACCCGCCTCGAGGCCCCTCAGCTCGCGCAGCTCGTCCTCGACGCTGGCCCGCCCAATGCCGGCAGGCACGTCCTCTTCGAAGAGCGCGGCGCCGATCTTGCGCCGCGGGGACGGCTTGGGGGAACCGGCGCCAAAAGTCGAGAAGCGCAGGTCGGGTCCAGTGGTCGCGAGCGAGCCGAGCCAGCTGGCTGAGGACGAGGGACGCAGGGTGTTGTTCCTTGAACCCATGGCGAGGCCTGCGAGTCTCGCACAGTCACTTCGGGGTCTCTTTATCTGACCAGGACAAGGGGGGTGGGACCACGCTTACGAGAGGGGGCGCGAGCGGTTGCCCGGGGGCGAGGAGACGGGAAGAAGGGCGACGACGCACGCAGACGGTGCCGTAGGGCGTGGGACGGCGCGCAAGAAGTGCCTAGAGGAGCTCGCCGTGTGCTGCGTGTCTGGCGAGGATGGAGAGGGCACGGGGTGAGGGTTGATCAACCGGGAGCTGAGGAGGCGGTGCACACGGGGAGATGAGCGAGGCCTCAAGCACGTGTGCAGGAGGGCAGCAGCACACAGAGCAAGTAGGGTAGGAGGTGGACAGCGAGTAGCAGAGGCGAGGAGGAGCGAGCAGGAGGCGGCGAGGTGGCCGGGCCGACGAGGTTCGAGCGAGAGAGGTCGAGCCAAAGAGGCGCGTGCGGACGCGTCGTCCGGGCGCCGCTTTTTCTTGTTCTCCGCTCAGCGCCTCTCTGTGCCACGAGACGCAAATTGAGAGAGCGCGTGTTGCAATTGAATGCTCTCTCACGCCGTCGACGCATTCGCACCACTCGAGCTCCGGCGTGCCCTCGCCCTCCTCGCCTTGCTCAACCTCTTGCCCTTCTTCCCCTGACCCGCGCCCTTGGCCTCCTTTGCCAGCCGCGCCTTGACGTCTTCCGGCCGCTCCTCCCTCAGGATCGCCCGCACCACCAGCGGGCACCTCCCCGCCCTCTCGACTGCGTTCCTCGGCGGCATCCCCCTCCTCTTCGCCGCGCCCTCCTCGACAGGCACAAACTCGTGCGCCTCCTTGCCCTCGCCATTGAAGCGCCTTCGTCGCGGCGTGCGCGCATACACGCCGGGGAGGGGCGCGACGGCGAGGAGGCCGGCGTGCGGATGAGGCGGCGGGAGCTCGCCTCTTGCTTCGAGGTGTTCGGGAAAGGGGACCGGGTGGGGGGAGAGGGTGGAGAGTGGCGAGGGGAGGACGGCGTTCAGGTAGGCGAGGCGGGGGAAGGGGAGAGAGCGGGAGGGATGGGAGGACGCGGAGAGGGCGCGGTGCGAGAGTTGGTGCGCTGGTGGAGGCACGGCCTGGGCGCGGTAGTAACCTGAAGTCAGTGCTCTGCGGTTTGATTCGCGAGAGAAAGAGACAGTGCGCACAGGAGGGAGTCGGGACTGGGAGAGGATCGTCTCGCCGTCGACGGCAAGGGCGTTGATGTCCCTGCGCCGCGCCTCGACAGCGTCGGAGTCATCATCATCGATATCGCTGTTTCCGCATCGCAGACAAGTGAGCTCGACGGACTGCGCGACGTGCAGGGGGGACGAGGCGCACCGGATCCTGCGGTCGACTACGAAGGGCGGGGGCGTCTCTGCCTCGCGGAGCACGACCTTTTGCGGAGCCTTCTGCGAGCTGAAGAGACGAAACGCTGCACACAGGGACAGTGTTCAGCAGGTTGCGAGGAAGGCCTGTGAGCGCGAGCGGGAGTTGGGGCTCACCGACGGCCTCTTCTGCCTGGAGGCCCTGCTCGGGGGCGGTCGGAGGGGGCGAGCTGGGGTGCGCGGCCTTTTTGCGTTTGGTAGGAGGTTCTTGCGCAGGATCCGGGTGAGAGGTGGTTGGAGCCGAAGGGGCCGCGAAGAGGGAGCCGGCGAGGAGGGCTTCGAGCTGCGACAGGCGCTGCTGAGCCTGGTCCGACTCGAGGTCGAGGTCGAGGTGGGCTGAGGGTGGAGGACTGGACATGGTGGTTGTCTCGAGTGACCTGTTTAGTGTAAGAGGAGGGCGACGGCTGCCTCTGACAGCCTCCGGCCGACGCCCGGCGCGCGACGGCGGCCAAACTCTCGGACCTCGCTCCCTCGCTCCCTCTTCTCTCTCTCTGTCGCCACTTGCTAGGTCCTACTTTGCACCGTTCAGCGACTGACTCGGCACCCTAACTCGCGACCTATCTGCCCACTCTCGTCGTCGTCGTCGTCACTCGCCCATTTCCCGCCTCGCTCGCTCGCGTGGTCATCCGTCATGCCCGACGCGTACCAAGACTCGCTCCCTCCGCCTCCAGCCAACTCGGACGAGCCCTTCTCCCTCCCCTTGCCTCACCCTGACCCTTCCGCCAAGCCCGTCCCGCCAAAGCAACTCTCGCCCGACGAGCAGGACAAGCTGCACCGCATCGTCAACCACTTCAACGACCCCGCCTTCAAGCTCCCAAACTCGCTCAAGGTCCTCAAGGCCCGCTGGACAAAGGAAGGCCAGGGCCAGGGGAGCCGCTTTGGCGGCCTCTTTGGCCGCAGCGCGACCCCGTCCCAGGACGAGGTGCGTCGCACCACTCCCTCTCCCTCGCACGACCACCTCGGCACCGGCATTCCGCCCCCATCCTTCGCTCCCAACCTGACCTCGTCCCCCTCTGGTCCGCAGATGAACGACCTGCACCCTCTCAATGACGTCGAAAAGTGCTACTGGTCGCCCCAGGCCTTCCTGCGCTGCTTCCGCGCCGTCAAGTGGGACTACGCGGCCGCGCTGCGCCGCGCCGAAGAGACGGCCGTCTGGCGCCGCGAGTACGGCGTCGAGGACATGAAGGAGGAGGACGTCTGGGTCGAGGGAGAGACGGGCAAGGAGCTCGTCTTTGGCTACGACGTCAATGCGCGCCCTGTCCTGTACATGGTGCGTCTCGCATATCTTGCGTGCTCGACCTGCCGCTCGATCGGACGATGCGCACATGCGGCGAAGACCATGTTGGGCGGAACTAACATACGCACACCCACCGCGCAGCACCCGTGGCGGCAAAACACCGAGGTCGGGCCTCGGCAAATCGCCTTCGTGGTGTGGTGCCTCGAGGTGCGTCCCCTCTCCTCCGCCTCCCTCCCCCGCACGTCGAGCTCACCCGCCCGCCCCTACAGCGCACCATCGACCTCGCCCCGGCGACCGACCCCGCGACCGAGATGCTCTGTCTCTGCATCGACTTTGGCGCCAACGTCAAGGACGCAAAGGGCCAGCCGACCACGCTCGGCCAGGCGCGCAAAGTGTACGTCTGAACGTGCTTCCTGCTGAGTTTCGAACGGCGCGCTGCGTACGCTCCATTTAGATGACCCTTGCTGACCCGCGTCGCTGCCATCCTCGACAGGCTCGAGATCCTCCAGACGTACTACTGCGAACGCCTCGGCAAGGCCATCTGTGTCAACATTCCGCAAATCTTCTTTGCCTTCTACAAGGTGCGTCGCTGCGCTTTTGCCCCCGTCGCGCCGTAGCGCCGTGCTGACCGCTCGCCTACGTATCGTTCCTGCAGCTCGTCTCCCCTTTTGTCGACCCGATCACCAAGGAGAAGGTGCGCCTCTTTTTCCCAATATCCCGTCTTACCACACCCTGACACGTTCACTCCACACGCAGATCCGCTTCCTCGAAAAGGCCGACGCGACCTCGCTCATCCCGCCTCAGCAGCTGCAAAAGATCTTTGGCGGCAGCGTCAACCTCGAGTACAACCACGCCGAGTACTTCCCCGCCCTGACCAAGCTGTGCATGGAGCGCAAGGCGGCCAACCTCGAGCGGTGGCGCAAGTACGGCGGAGGCAAGTGCGGGCTTGACGAGGCCGTCATTCGCGGGGCGAGGGTCCCGGGTGAGGAGGGGAGCGGGGACAGGGACGTCGCCAGTTCGGAGGCGGACGTGGACGCGCGGGGAGCCGCAGATGTCGAGCCCCCGACGGAGCAGCTCGCGGCGACGAGCATCGCCGGCACCGGCAGCGTGGAGGACGGTGGCGACGACGCGGCGGCGTCGTCGACGGCGCACAGCAGCAGCGCGAGCGACGCGACGGTCGCGGTCCCGCCGGCGGCGCTGGCGACGACGCCCGGCGTCGAGACGGACAAGTTTGTCGACGCGCCGGTCGCGCCGCAGGCTGCGGTGGAGAAGGCGGTGCCGAGCGTCGCTTAGACTTGCCCGCTCGGCAATGCCTTAGACGATGTGAATGGATACGATCGCTCCGACTCGTCCCATGTACAGACGCCTCTCGTCACGCCCTTTCGCACGACCTTGTACTCCTCTCCTCCTTACAGCTCGCTCCTCTTCGTTGAACAGATCGACCACTGCATTCCTAGATATCGTTGCCAACAGACGAGAGACAACACACCAGACACAGAGAGGGAGAGAAAAAAAGAGCGACAGCGAGGGGAGAGACCAGCTCCCCCTCCGCTTCACACGGTACACTTACTGTCCGACCGTCCCTCCTGCACCGCAGGGCCAAACACAGACACCCTCCGACTCCCGCCCCCGAGCACGCTCTCCCCACAGAGCGACCTCCTCCTCCGCTCAAGCATGAGCGCCGCCGCCCGCTCGCGCTCGAGCGCGACGCGCTCGCGGCGCATGAGACGCTCTTCGACCGTCTCGAGCGGGCGGGAGAGCCGGACCTCGCCCGCTCCGGACAACGACAACGACGACGAAGACGAGAGATCGAGGCTCGAGATGTCGTCGTCCTCGGCGTCATCTCTTGGCGGCGCCGACGTCGCGCGCACGGCGGCGGCGCCCTCGCGGGGGAACCTCGTCCGCAACGAGCCCGCGGGGAGGGGGCTCGGCGTCGACGACCGGCGCACCTCCATCCGGCGGAGGAGGGCGAGCTGCGCAAAGGCCGCGTCGTGCGCCAGCTGCGAGAGCGTCTCTTCCTGTGACGAGGCGGCGGACGAGGTGGGGGAGGGGCTGCGCGAGGGGTGCTGGATGAGGATGGAGAGGCGGGAGCGAGGCAAGGAAGGGGAGGGGTCGTCGATGTGGTCGAGCCGCGGCGTCGGGTCGGTGAAGGGGTCGATGGCGGGTGCGACGGATGCTGCCGAAAGGGGGCGCGCAGGGTCGAGCTGCGAGAAGGGTGCGGGGCTCGCTCGCATCGGCGCGAGGAGCGGTGCGGCGTCGACGGGAGGGGTCTGCGGCGGGACCTCGGGGGAGGGAGGGAAAAGCGGCGTGGGCGCGCGCCGCCCGAGCGGGTCGAGCGGGTCGACGTGGTCCTCGCGCACGGACGTGAAGGCGGGCGGCAACGCCAAGGGCCCCCTCGTCAGCGCCGGGCGCACATCGTAGACCGAGCGACTCGACGCGGCGCGGACGTGCGCTGGGCGTGGCGGCACCACCGTGGCCATGGCACCGCGGGCGGGGACGTAGCCTTGTAGCAGCGGGCTCGGCGGCGAGACTGGCCGCTCAATGTCCGCTACGCTCGACGCAACGCTCGAGCCGACCAAGGGTGCGCGCGGCCCGAGGTAGGAGGAGAACCAGTCGGGCCGGCTTTTCTCGTCTTCATCGTAGACGAGCGCCTTCTCGCCTTTCTCCTCGTCGCCTCTGCGAGTGACAAGCGCGCGCCTGAGCCCGAGGCCGACGGACGGGCGTGTGAGCGACCCGCGCCGCGTGTCGCCGTCGTCGGAGTCGCGCGAGAGGTGCGTGGTGCTGATGAGGTCGGCCGCGGCGCCCATCACGCGGTCGAGCGACTCCCGCCAGAGTTGCTTGGTGTGTACGGGCGGATTGGGCTGGCTCAAGGCGAGAGTCGGATGCACGTCGGCGCCACCGCGCAGGACGAACGGCGAGGCGAGTCCGCTGGCATGGTAGGCTGGCGAGTGCGGTGAGAACGGCCCACTCGAGGGCGAGCGGGTGGACGGCGACAAGTCGTCGGGCCGCATCGACGTGCGCAGCGGGTGCGGAGCGCGAGGCTGTCCCCCTGCGAGGCCGAGCACGGCAAGCGGCGCCCTCGCGAGGCGACGCCGCTCGAGAACCTCGGGCGTCACCGTCGAGTCGCTGCCTCGGCGGAGTGTCGCGTCAAAGTAGCCGATGCTGCCGTGTCCGTCCGTCGAGGCCTGCCCGCCGACGAAACTCGTCCACTCGCTCGTCTCGGCGACCGAGAGCGTCTCCACTGTCGTCCCTGCCGCCGCCGCGTCGTCGCTCACGGCGCTCACGTCGCTCAACGCGCTCTCGCGCCAGAGCACGCGCATCTGGCGCACCTGCCCACCGAGCTCGCCGGACCGCGTGCCGTGGTCGTCGAGCGGCGGGCTCCACCGCGCGTCAGCCGTCTGGATGGGCCAGCCCTCTTCGACGACAGGGCTGCCGCCGTCGCTCCCGAGTGCCGATCTTCCAAAGCGCTCGCGCCGCCTGCGGCGCTGACGACGGCAGAGACAGAAGACGGGTACCGCGAGGAGGGTAGCGACGATGGCGAGGCAGACGAGCGCGGTGAGGGCGATGTTGCCGGGCGAGTCGCCAAGGTGAGAGAGGATGGACGACGAGCGAGTCGCTTCTGGGATGCCGGGGACGACAGAGGAGGAGGTCGGACTGCTGCCAGGAGATCTTTCAACCGAGGCGGACTCCCCCGGAACAAGCGCCGAGCTGCCGCGAGAATCCGGACTCTGGTCCGACGACGCGAGGGACGATGTGGCGGCGTCGCGTTGCCCTCCCGCGACGGTGTTCGACGCCAGGGAGCCTGATGCCGCAGGCATCGAGAGGAAATCGGGCGAGCTTGATGCACTGTACGGTACTATGTGTTAGTTCGAGCTGTTCGTCTGCGGGAGCGGGACGCCGCGCACCTGGAAGCGACGAGAGCGCTGGGTTCGTCCGCTGACGTCGTTACGAGCACCGCCCGTACCTGACTCTGGGTCGGCTCTGCAACGACACGCCCAGAGGTGTCGACTGCTTGGCTCGAGGCTCCGAGGGGAGAGGAGGTGAAGGCAGGTGAAGTCGACGACCGGACTTGCGAAGGCGTCTCGACCGGCGTCGCCGCTTCGGCAGGCGCAGCTGCGGATGAGGAGGGCGCGACGACGCGTATGTACGGGCTCGACTCGCCGCCTGCGAACACGCCTGATGGGTTGTTCGAGGGCGACGCCGAAGGCGAGGAGGCGGGCGCTTCGACAGCGGGAGATGCGACGTCGGATGCGGTGGTCGGTTCGATCATGACGACCTCTGTCTCCGTCACGGGTCTGACAATCTTGACGACCGACGTGATGATGAAGACTGGCGCGACTGCTGGGGCTGTGGGAGCCGCCTTGGGATTGAAGACGGGCACAGCGGCCGGCGCTGTCGCCGCGTCGAGGGCCGACTCGCCCATGCCTGCGCACAGATCGTGAGCATTCTGATGATTGCCCCTGGGGAAGGGAGTTCGGCGCACCAGGTGTCCAGAAGCCGTCGTTGGCTCGCGCAGCCAGTCGGATCGTGCGCGTCGCGGCGGTACTTGCGCTTGCCAAGCCTCCATCTTGGGCGTTGAGCAGCATGATCTCAGGGTCACGACCGGTGCCCTAGTCGCGCAGCCGTAGCGGTCCAACAGGCAGTGAGGAGTGAGAGAGCAAGCGTGGTGCCACGGGCGTGCGAGAGGGCGCTGTGCATCGCAGCGGACCTCCGGCGGTGCTGAGGACTCGGCCAGGTCGAAGGTGGAGCTTCAGCCCCCCCTTTAGCGCAAAGAAGCAAAGGCCCAGGGGCGAGGTCGGAGCGGAAGCACCTGGTGACCCGCCCCCCTTGCTGGATGAGGAGGGGGGGCTGATCCGGGTGCTCGCGCGGATGTCCGGGGCGCCAGTGTCGCGTGCGAGTGAGCTCGCGTGGCTCTCGTGAGCGTAGCCCTTGGTCGATCAGTAGAACGAGGTGCGCCGGATGTGAGAGAGAGGTGGTGCCCTCCATGGTCGAGTTGGTTGAGGCGGTGCACCCTCTCTAGAGCTCCTCCTCTACGACACCCTCATGCTCGGCGGCCGCAAGGTCAACAGGTGCTTCAAGGCCTTTGAACGCTTCGTTGCCCGCCGCGCAGACAAGGCCACGCGCGTCCTCGGCCCTCTCTTTCTCGCCCTCGCCGTGGGCCTCATCTCGCTCTCCGCCTTCTGCTTCTTCGAGGCGCGTCCTTGTCCTGCTCTCTCCGTGGGACCTCTCCTAGAGCTTGCATCTGACGCTTTCCCCACCCCACAGGCCGTCTTCCCAGAGGTGTTCCTGTCCGCCGAGGTGCCGCGCTGGCAGCGGGTCCTCGGGACGACATGGTGCTCCTACCTCGTGCTCATGATGGCCTTCCACGTGCGTACCCTGGTGTCCACGCTCAAGGTAGCCCGCTGACCCTGCACACCGAGCCGCAGTACTATCTGGCCGTCGTCACCCACCCCGGCTCGCCGCTCGACCCCCCTCGTCGCCTTCCCCCGCCTCAACCCATCCCCTTGATCGGCCCGCTCCTCCTGCAACTCGTCACCCGCGACTCTACACGATCCGCGACGGCGGCCAATGGCTCGCGAGCTGTCGCCGTCCGCGAGGTACGCGCCGCGCAGGAGAAGGAAAGGCGGCGGCAGGCTGAGCGCGCACCTGAGCGACGGGCCGCTCCGGCGGCGTCCACCGAGGGCGAGGCGGAGCCGATTCGCGCAGAGCGCTACGCGCGCAGCTGCAAAAAGTGCCCGCCCATAGCGAGCGGAGGGAGGCCGCCCAAGCCAGAGCGGACGCACCACTGCTCAGTCTGCGAGCAGTGCATTCTCAAATTCGACCATCAGTACGTTCACCTTCCTCTCCTCATCCTCGTAGGCTGTGCTGACGTGCGCCACCCGCGCAGCTGCCCGTGGATTAAGGGCTGCGTTGGCCTGCACAACGAGCGCTACTTCGTCCTCTTCCTCTGCTATTTCTCCGTGTCCGCGCTCTTTGCAGCCTACTGGGGCCTCAAGCCGACCCTGCGCTGCCTCAACTTTTTCTCCGGCGACGTGCGTGCTCGTCTACCTCTCGACCCTTTGCAGATTGAGGCTGACTTACCTCCTGCTGGCGCAGTGGAACCACCGCACGCCGCGAGTGCTCATGCTCCTCACCGAGGTGCTTGCTCTCGTCATGGGGCTGGCCGTTCTCGTCATGTGCCTCAGCCAGGTCCGTCCGCTCGCCCGTTTCCCCGCCCAGTTTCGCTGTCCCTGCCTGACATCAGCGCGATGCCTCGCGACGCAGCTGCACCTCGTTGCGCGCAACCAGACCAACGTCGAGTCGAATGACAACGGTGCGTCTCTTTTCCGACTCGCACTCGCCCCGAATACCGACGACTGACGTCTCGGTGTCGGTCTCTCACGCAGAGTGGTACCGCAAAGTCGCCCTCTCGCGCGGAAGGACCTTCCTCAACCCCTACGACAGAGGCTGGAAGGTCAACTTGCGCGAGTTCTTCAACGTTGGCGGCCCTGCAGCCGAAGGGCGGTAGTGCGTCGCGTTCTCTTTCGGCTCGCGCTCGCGCTCGGCGCAGAGGTAGCTGACCGCTGAGACTCAACGAGCAGCCACTGGGCGTCGATCCTCCTCCCGCTCGCGATCCCTCCCGCAAGTGACGGCTGGAGCTGGAAGAAGCGTAGAAACTGGCGGGAGCATTGTATGGAGGCTGAGGACGAGCTGACCGACGAGGAGGAGCCCTCGGGCGACGAAGACGTAGACGAGCGATAGCTGCTCTCTCGAGACGGTCCTGTATTTTTCGCCTCTGCTCTGCCATTCTCGAGAGGGAAGGGTGTGCAGGGTCGAGTGTATCTACCTGTCTATCGCCCTGTGCCCTTCACGCGCTGCGCACGCCGCTGCGATCCCGCCACTCCTCGTACTCGAGGATCACCTCGGGCGTGATGCGCCTCCTCACGCTCTTGGCCGCTTCGACAAAGTGCTCGCGGCGCACCTGTGAGAGCACGAGAGCACGTCAGTGCGTGCGAGTACTCCAGGGAGAGCGAGGGCAGAGGGGGACGCACGTTCGGCGTGTTCATGTCCTCGTTCATGGCCGTCAGCGCTGCATCCTGGCAGATGGAAGCGCACTCGGCGCCAGAGCAGCCATCGGTCTGTAGTTGACAGCTGTGATGAGCGACTGTGAACGGTGAGAGTCAGAGGAGAGGAACGCACAAGCGCCGCGAGCTCGTCGACGTCGACGTCGCCGTTGACGGCCATCTTCGCAAAGTTGACGCGGAAGATGTGCTTTCTTGCCTCGAAATCGGGCGGCGAAACGTATAGGATGCGGTCGAGGCGCCCCGGACGCATAAGGGCGGGGTCCTGAGAGCATGGGGTCGTCAGCCTTGCGCCTAACGGTCGAGGAACGAGGAAGGGAAGAAACACACGATCACGTCTGGCCGGTTGGTCGCCGCAAGCACGACGACGCCGTTGAGCTCCTCAATGCCGTCCATCTCGGTGAGCAGGCTCATGAGGACTCGGTCACCCGTCGGCCCGCTGCTCTCGTCCGATCCTCTTGCCGGTGCAAGCGCGTCGATCTCGTCCTGCACGTGTTTTAGAGGTCTGTCAGAAGCACCCTTGTAGAAGAAGACATGGAGAACGCACGAGGAAGACGATCGACGGCGCCGCTGCCCTCGCCTTGCGGAACACCTCCCGGATGGCGCGCTCGCTCTCGCCGACGTACTTGTTGAACACCTCGGGGCCTTTGACCGCGATGAAGTTGAGTCCGCCCTCGGTCGCGAGCGCCTTGGCGATCAACGTCTTGCTGCATCCGGGCGGGCCGTACAGCAGGACGCCGCGCGGAGGGTTGACGCCGAGGCGCTTGAAGGCCTCGGGGTGCAAGAGTGGCCACTCGACGGCCTCGCGCAGCTTGGCCTTGACGTGTTCTTGGCCGCCGATGTCGCTGAAGTAGACCTTGGGCGTCTCGAGGAACACCTCGCGCATGGCTGACGGGCGCGTCGAGAGGAGGGCGGCCTCGAGGTCGGCGGGGAGGAGCTTCATCGCCGAGAGGGCCGGCGACGAGGTCGAGGACAGGAGCGCATACGAGCGCTTAATCGCCGACAGGCCCGCAGAGTGCACGAGAGACGACAGGTCGGCGCCAACAAAGCCGTGCGTCCTCGCTGCGACGGCCTGGAGCGTCTCGTCGGGGATGTCGTGGGGGGTGCGGTGGAGCAAGACGCGCAAGATAGACAGCCGCGCTGCAACATCCGGCACGCCGATCTCGATCTCCTTGTCGAACCGACCTGGTCGGCGCAGCGCCGGGTCGATGGCGTTGGGCCGGTTGGTCGCCGCGATGACGACGACGCGAGGCTTCTCCTGCTCCGCCGCCGGTTCTTCACTCGCGTCCTCGCCGCTGTCGCTGTCGCCGTCACCAGCCTTGGGCGCCTCGCCCTTGTCATCGAGCCCGTCCATGAGCGTCAACAGCGTCGCGACGACACGGCGCTCAACCTCCCCACCCTCCTCGCGATTTGGTGCCAGGGCGTCCACCTCGTCGATGACGATTATGGCCGGGCTCTTCTGCTTGGCCTCGGCAAAGACCTCGCGCAAGCGAGCCTCGGTCTCGCCGTGGTACGCCGACGAGAGGGACGGGCCGTTGATGGTGAGGAGGGTCGAGCGCGTCGAACGAGCGATCGAGAAGGCGAGCAGCGTTTTGCCCGTACCCGGTGGGCCGTAAAGCAGAATCCCGCGTGGCGGCTTGAGGCCTGTTAAGGGGGAGTGAGGAGGTCAGCCTAAGTGCTCACGGCAGGGGAGCGGCGCGGCGAAGCGCACCAAAGTGGGTGTAGAGCTCTGGCCGCGTCAAGGGCCACTCGACCATCTCCCTGATCAGCTCGATCTGGTTCTCGAGCCCGCCAATCTGCTCGTAGCCCGGCAGGTCTCCGTTCTCGCCCTTCGCCGCCGCACCGCCCTTGGCCGTGCTGGTCGGCGCGCGAGCCTTGGCAGGTCCGCTGGACCCGGGCGCCTTAAACACTACTTGGGTGGTCCGCGAGAGGGCAAAGACTTGCTCTTTGGCGGGGGTGGAGTCGGGAGCGGTGGATGATGCAGAGGGGACGGCGGGAGTGTCGCCCGGTGAGGGAGAGACGACAGTGCCCTTTGCGGCAGAGACAAGCAGTCGGCGGACTATGCCGTTGTAGGTGAGCTCGACAAAGTGGTGCAGCGCCACAAACTTGATGTCGACTGGCCGTTTCGGGAGGGGAGCGGCGTCAGCTTCGGTAGCTGAGGAAAGCGGGGGGTGGGGAGGCAGGGCTTACCGAGAACCTCTTTGACATACGCCTCGAAGAAGCTGTCCTTGCCTGGCTTGCCCTTGGCGTCGTAGATGAGCGTCAAGCGGTCCGCCTCCAGCACTTCGACACCCGACGTCCCGATCGTCGAGATGGAGACGGTGTCACCGACCGACACGCCTGCATTAGCGAGGAGCAACGGAGAGACGGCGACCGCTGTGAGGCAGCAAGGTCAGCTCAGTCCCACGCGCAGGACAGCGAGGGAAGTGGGCGAACTCGAGCCGGACATGGTGAAGTTGGGCCACGCAACTCCGACAGCGAACGCTGCGCGGTGCGGTCCTGCTTCATCGTCTGCATCACCCTGTGACTTCGTTCGGACTTCGTCAGCCAGCGAAGCATGCGTGGGACAGTTGGAGAGGAGCGCACCTCTCCCAGGTCGAGCCGCTGCAGCCCAGCCTCGACGCCCTCGAGCTTGTCCGGCATGCGCCTCAGGACCACCGCATCTCCAGCGCACACCTTGACCGCCTTGAGGATCTCTGGCGCGAGATGCACGCGCTTGAGGTGTCGCGAGTGTAGCGGGGCGCTGGTAGTCGAGGAGGGCGGGACGAGCGAGACAGTGAAGGGGCGGCGCGCCAGCTTCTGAAGAGCAGTCTCTGGCGCCGCTGTGCTGCCTGAAGCGCTCGACGGAGCTGCCATGGCGCGAGGATCAGGCATCCGACGAGGGAAAGCTTGATGAGCCTGGCGGGGCCGGGACCCGTGGAGATAACGGGTCGTCTCTCGCTCTTTCGCTGAATGCGTCTGCCTGAACTGGTGCGCGACGCTGAGGGAACGAGAACAGCCTGAAGTAGGCGAACGGATGTCAACGAGGGAGCGGTACGTCCACACGCTCTCTCTCGGACCCCCGGCAGCCCGTCGAGCCTTGTCGATGCAACGCCTAGCCACCCGCACAGAACACGTCAAGAAAAGGAGTGCATGCAATGCAGCCGCTGATACCCACAGCTCCGGACGTGAGCTCACTCGGCGTCGTCCTCGCGCTGGAGCGCCTCGTACTCCCGCTGCGCAACCACAGCGTCGCCCCCCTCTGCCGCCTTGGCCGCGACGTCGGCGAGCACGCCCTGCTGCTCGGCCGAGAGGCCAGCGAGCGACGCCTGATACAGGGCCGGGTTGGCGGTCTGCAGACCTGCGGGAGCGGAGCGGCGCGTCGAGAAACGGTCAGCACATCCACCCTTTGGCTCGCGCGCCTCCACGGATTTCGCATGCACTTACCAGCCAGGAGGGTCGAAAAACGCTGGTAAGAGTCAAACTGGTCCAGCGGCGACGCCCACAGGATCTCGTCGCTCCACGCCGAATCGCCATCGCCAAACGTGCCCGCACGCGACAGACGGTTGACCTGAGATCGAGCGTCTAGTTAGCAGTCGATGGGACAAGAGGCAAGTGAAAGTGCTACGCACCTCGGACTGAGCGAGCTGGTCGAGGTAGTCGGTCGTCCGGTCGCGCACGTCCGCCTCGTCGACTGTGGGCGCTCACGAGCTGGTCAGCCGCATTCGACGGCTGGACACAGGACAAGAAGCTGCACTCACAATCACCCTCCTCGTCACCAAGGTCGAGGTCCTCCTCGTCCGACATGCCGTCGTCGCTCACGTCCTCCTCCTCCAGGTCGCGATTCGCCTCTGCCACCTTGCGCTCGGCCAGCGCGCGCGGATACGTCTTGAAGACTTCGAGTGCACCCTGCACGAGCTGTGCGACGTTGCCCGCGAGCGGAGACCCGGCGCCGACGCCGTTGAGCCAGTCAAAGAGGGCGCAGATGGCCCACAGCGACATCTTCTTGTCGTGCACGCGCGTGTACTTGGACAGATTCTTGAACCACTGGGCAAAGAACTGCTGCGTCCAGTCGTGGCGGTCGAGAATGGCGATGGCCTGCTGCGGGTTGTACGACACCGAGAGGATGACGAGCTCGAGCGAGTGGAGGAAGAGGGGCTTGGTGACGACAAAGTCATCGTCGTCGTTCGTCGACAGCACAAACGTCATGGCGCGCTCGACGATGGGAGGGATTGCCTGCGAGTAGCCCGCATCCGTCAGCCCGCGGCCCTTGCGGACGACGACAGAGCGAGAGGCGTGGGAGGCTGACCTCGTCGACCTGGCCGTGAAGGCGGAGCAGCAGCGTCTCTGCGAGCTTGCACGCGATGACGCGGTCCTCGGCGCCCAGCGCCCGGTTCGTCATGGCCATGTCAAACAGCTCGAGGACGAATCTGCGGTGGTCCGTCGAGGTCGAGAGGAAGTCGGCGCCAAAGTTGATGCAGTTGTCGAGGAAGCCCATCGTGTCGCTCAGGTAATCGACGGCGTCCTGCATGAGGACGCGGTACGTCGCCTCGAAGCAGCCCCACATGGCCGGCGAGATGCTCTGCTGGAAGAAGGTGAGCGAGTCGAGGATCTCGAACGTCTCGTCGAACAGCTCTGCGGCACGTCCAGTCGGTCATGGTCAGCGCACAGCAGCCGCAAAGGAGGAGTGTCTGCACCACGCAACGCACCGACGACCGAGTGGCGGATCGACGCCTCGAGCAACGGCGCGACGGCCTTCTCGATCTCGGCGACGAGCTCCTTCTTCTCGCGCACCGACGACACGAGCTGCTCGATCGTCTTGAGTACATTCATCATGCTCATCGTCCGCTCGTCGTCGTACACGTCGACGCCGCTCGGGTCCTTCTCGCGCGCCTCGAGCGTCTCCTGAAGCTGCCGGCCGTACGACTCGACCTGCGCGCGCGTCGTGCGCTTGGTCAGAGGTTGCCGCGTACCACGAAGTGGGAGTGTGCGAGCGAGCGTACGAGAGACTGCGAGAGCTCGACGGCAAAGGGCACGACCTCCTCCGAAAACTCGCCGACCATGGTCCTCGTCGTGTTGGTCAACGCGTCGAGGTCCACCTCCGACGACAGCTTGAGGAGCTCTGCGGGCAGTGTCACGCCCCAGATGAACATCATTTCTAGCGTGCGCAAACGCAACGAGAAAGCGAAAGACGCACCCTGGAGGATTCGGCCCAGATTCGGGAGCATGCGCTCGCGCACCTTCTCGTACCGTACGAGCTCGGGCAGCGCGATCGCAGCCTGAATGCGCACAGGCAGTTCCGTGTCGGTGATGCAGCTCATGAGGCAGTTGAGCGTGTTCTCGAGGGCCTGTCAGGTCGGCGAGAAGGCGCACGAGTCAGTCAGTGTTCTCTGCTGTCGATGAGGTGAGAAGAGAAGGTGAAGGCGCACCTCCTTCGACTGCCACGACATGTCCACGCTCTCAAACTTCTCGACGACGTCGCATGCGCGGTACCGGAGGAAGCCGTGCGGAGACTTGAACTCGGGCACGACCTGCTGGATGAAGAAGGCCTCGAGCATGGGCGCGAGCTTTTTCTGCGGTCGGCGGCGGGAATACGTGAGTGGGCGAAGCAGTACAAGGGAGAGAGAGGGGTCGCACGCTCTTGACGGCGGTGTTGGAGAGAGCGCCGAGCATTCGCAGAGCACCGTCCTTCTGCCGCGGGGTGGTCGTCGCTGGGTACCTGATCGGGAGCAGACCAGTTAGCGCACAGGCTCGGCTAGTAGCTGGAGGGATGGGAGGACGCACTTCTCGACGACCGACTGGATGAACTGGAGGAGGGGAAGGAGGGTCGACTTGGCGCGGATGTCGACGAGGGCAGACAAGAAGGTCAGGGCCGAGCTCGTCGGGGATGCGTACGAGTCGGTGATGAAGTCTGTGTGAGCGTGCTCGTCAGTCAGCCGAGGTACATCGCGTCGAGTAAAAAGGCAGAGCGACAAGGACTCGCCGCCAAAGGACTGGCGCGCAAACTCGGTCGGGTCGTCGGTAAAGAGCTCGAGCTCCTCCTCGGACATGCAGACGAGCGGGAAGACAAAGTGCTCGACGAGCGAAGGAATGTGGGGCTTGAGGAGGCTGAACATGGCCTTGGGGTTGATGCTGTCGACGCGGGTCAAGGTGAGCAGGAGGGGCGTTACACCGAGAGGAGAACGCGACGACGCACCACTCCTCAAAGAAGCACAGCAGGTGGTACTTGCCCTTCTTGGGGAACCATTCGCCCTGCGCGACCATCCTCTCGACCGCCGCCAGGTACGCCTTGAGGATCTCTGGCGCAAACTGCTCGGTGAAGCGACTGGCGAACGCGCCGTACTGCTCGACGAGGTTCTTGGGCAACTGGGCCGGGTTGCCGTACCGCGTGAAGAGGCGGTTGAGCGCGAAGCAGGCCCACTTCTTGCTGCGCGCCCACGGGTGCCGCTCGCGGTTGTCCGGGTCTTCGGGGAGGAGCGCGGCGGGGACTGAGTGCGAGACGACCGAGAGGAGGAGGGTGCCCCAGGGGATGAGAGAGTCGGGAGCCTGGTGCGCCGCGGTGAGGGTGTGGACGATGCTGTTCTTGTATGCCTTGAGCACGAGGCGGAGGAGCGTTCCCTGGGTCGTGAGCGAGGCAGCGTCGGTCGGGGTCGAGGCGAGGACCTTCTGGCCGAGAGGAAGGACGAGCGGGAGGAGCTGGGACGTGAGGTGCACGAGGGTGGTGCCGTTCTCGTCCTTTGCGGCGTAGCGCATCGAGTTGAAGACTTCCATCGTCGCCCTCAGCCCTGCCTCGACCTGTCCCTCGTCACCGGCGAGCATGACCTTTATCTCGTCGACGAGGCTGGGCCACTGCTCGGGGAAGTCGCACTCGATGACCCGGCTCAGGGCCTCGCCGACCTGCTCCTTGACCTTGGCGCCGTCCGGGTCGGCTGCGAGAGCGGCATAGAGCGGGATGAGGTTGCTCTTGACGCTCTGGCGATCCGTTGGCGGGATCTTGACAAAGGTGGAAGCCTTCTGGGCGGCAGCGACGGTGGCCGGGCTCGCGTAGATGCTGGGCTCGAGGGGTTGACGCCAGCTCGACTTGATGCGGTTCTTGAGGTAGATGGCGGTGGCGAGGCGGACGACGGGGGAAGAGGAGGACGAGGGAGAGACAAGTTGGAGGAGCGTCGGAAGGAGGCCCTCGACAGGCTCGAGCTGTCCGGGGGGGGAGGGGGGGAGGGTCAGCTCTGACAGGACTCGTCGACAGCGACGCAGCACTCACCTGCTTGAGTTCGAGCTCTGCTGCGATGCGAACGTTCGGGTCTGCGCGGCGGAAAGTCGGGAGGGAGTGCGAGCGAGAGGAGAGAGGTGAGCGAAGAGAGCTCGACGAGGGGCAGCAAAGGCAGCGCGGGCGCACCCTGCTCGAACGAGGCGTTGAAGACCTGGTACAGCCGTGCAGCGTCCATGGTGGCTGCCAGAGACAGAGCCGGGCGAGGGAAGGGAGCTTTGCAAGGAATCGCTCTGAGCGGAATTCAAGCTGATGAGACCAGCAGCGAGTTGCCCCGCTTCTCTGTGGCTCACTGTCGGATGGGGCGCTTTGCGAGTTCTCCCTATAGGCTTCAAGCAGCCTGGTGGCACCACCAGTGAGCTCCTCTGTCGTGTGCGCCAGGTCGTTGTCTCGCTCTGCTCTCCGGTGAACCGCTCCAAGGCTCCCCCCACTCTCCGACATCCGCCGTCGCAGCTCACGCTCCTGCTAGCTCGCACTGAGGCCAAACGAACCACACGAGCGTGACTCAGGCCCGCTCTGAACAGCAGCCACCGCCGCCGACCCCACGCCTCGCCCGCACGAGCGCTCCCCCACGCTTCCTTTGCCCGCTCGACTGGCCTCAGGGCCACAAGGTCTCGCCTGGACCACACTCGTAGCAGTCTGCCTGCGTGCCCAAGGTGAGCGGCGGTCCCCCAGCTCCGTCGGCGCCCAGGCCCAGCCGGACCTCGGCCCAGTCCTGGTCGTCTCGCCGATGCGCCGCTTCAAGCAGCTCACTGCGTGACGGGCGCCTTGTCGAAACGCTCACGCTGACAAAGTGACACACGCGCAGCATGAGCTCGTACCCCAGCATCGCGCCTGCGCCCATAGCCCCCCGACCCCCCTCCACCACGACACCCGCGATGAGCGCGACGAGCGCACCCGGGTCGAGCACCTCTGGCCCGACTCCTCCAGCCCCGTCAGCACCTCCGCCGGCCAAGAAGAAGCGGCGCTCAAAGGTCGACTCGGCCTGTCGCTTCTGTCGCCGGAGCCACATGCAGTGCTCGGGCGAGCGCCCCTGCGCACGCTGCATCAAGCGCGAGATTGCCCACTTGTGCACCGACGAGCCCATCGCTGGGCTGGAACCCGCGCAAGCGCAGACGCAGGCGCAGGGCCAGGCGTCGGGGCAGCCGTCGTCGCAGGCCGCGCAACAGCAGCAGCAGCAGCAGCCCACGCCTGTCCCGCCACCGCCACCCGCTCTCTCCGTGACGCAGAGCGGAAACGTCGACGCCAACGGCGGAGCGGGCGCAGCCGACATGCTCAACACGCTCGGGCTCGACATGGGAGACTCGCTCGGAGGGGGCACGAGCGCGGGGCCGCAGCTCGGCGGACACAACGCTTTCGCGAGCCTGATGCAGGACAATCTGTTTGGGCAGGGGTCAGCGGGTGCGGAGAACATGTACGGCGCGTCGACGCAGGGGGGCCAGCAGAGCAACATGTTCACGCCCGACTTCAACCTCGCCATGGTTCGTCCAGGCTGTCCCCGCGCCGGTCAGCATACCCACGCTGACCCGCATGCTCTGTATAGCTTGAGCTCGCGAATGATGGCCTCGGGGCTGGACTCGGGCTCGACATGGCTACGTCCGGGAACGACGGCGAGTTCCAAGGGCTTGGCCTGAGGTGCGTCTCTCGTGAACCACACATCCTCCTCACGCCTCACGTGCCTCATCTGATCCCCTCGGGCGCCTCTATGCGCCGAACAGCGAGTTCCTGCAATCCCTCAACGACCCTCCCCTCTACACGTCGGATCAACAGGCCGCGCAGCAGCCTCAGCACATCGGCGGCCTCCCCATCAACACCGACACGGGACTGAATGTGCCTCCTGAGCACGCTTCGACCGCTGCAGACCCGAAAGACAAGGGGAAGAGCACGGGTCCGAGCGTGCCCGGGAGCCCCATCAACAAGTGCGTCCCCCCTCGCCACTCTCGCTTCTCGCTTCTCTTCAGGTTCGTCCAGGAGCTCACATCGTACTGACGTGCACATCCGTTACGCAGGACCGAGCGCTTCCTCCTGACCGCCGCCGACCAGAAGGACGGCTCGCGCTCTGACCGCCTCGCGCGCGTCATCCACGCCAAGTTCGAGGCGGGCCTGCTCAGGCCCTACAATCATGTCGCGGGCTACACGAGGCTGATGAAGTGGATGGCGGACAAGTGCGTGTCTCGCTCGCTCCTTGCTCTCGTGGGCGAGCACTCGCGCTGACCGGGGAGGACCTGCGTGCGCAGCATGTCGGCGAGCTCAAGACAGAGGACGTTGCACACGCTGAGCGAGTTCCGGCCAACGTTCCGCGTGCGCGCGTTTCTCAACTCTCAACTCGCTGTCCTCGTGCTGATTCGCCCTCGTGCGCGTGTAGGCCATCGCCTCGGGCTTGACGGACCTCGACCTCGTCTTCATCGAAGAGGCGTTCGAACGCCTCCTCCTCGATTACGACCGCGTCTTCTCCTCGATGGGCATCCCGAGCTGCTTGTGGCGCCGCACGGGAGAAATCTACAAGGGCAACAAGGAGTTTGCGGCGCTCGGTGCGTCTCCTCAGCTCTAGGCTGCCTTTTTGCGACACACGCGCTGACGAGTCGCACGCCGTACGGCATCCACAGTCGGCGTCCCGATCGAGCACCTCCAGGGCGGCAAGCTCGCCATCTACGAGCTCATGGCCGAGGAGAGCGCCGTCAACTACTGGGAGAAGTATGGCAACGTGCGTCCTCCTCGCCCTCGCTCCCTCATGTCGCACGTGTGTCCTAATGAAAGGTAATGCGCGCCCTGGCAGATCGCATTCGACAGCGGCCAGAAGGCCGTCCTCACGTCGTGTGTGCTCATCAATCAGTCGATCCTGTCGCGCAAGCGGAGAAAAGCTGGCGCCGACAAGGGCAAGATCGCAGAAGAGGCCATGGTCAGCGCGTGCTTCTCGTTTGTGAGTCTTGTTCCGCTCCGCGTCGAGTCTCGGGGCTCACCAGCCTTTCGTGCGCTACCGCAGACTATCCGCCGCGACAGCTACGGCATTCCCTCGCTCATCGTCGGCAACTTTATCCGCCTGTAACTTCGTCGGCGCTGCTCGCACACCCCCCACCTGGTCGTTCTCTGCCTGCTCTCTTCGTCGGTCAGTTCTCGTCACGGGTCTTTGTTGTCCTGAGTGTGCAACACAGGGAGGCTTCTTGGCTCATGCCCGGCGGTGGAGAGTGCACGGTAAGCTTCCCTCCGTCGTGTCGCTGAACTTGCGAGCTGGACGCCGGACAAGCTCTCGAGCCAGGCTGGCGACACGTCTGGCCGTGGCTGCACGTTGCCTCCCAACGGCGTTGGATGGCACAAGCGAGCGTGGATGAAGGCGCAGTCAAGCATGTCGCCGGCCGGCAAGCATGTCGGACCCGTCGAATGTGCGCACTTGGTCGCGTCTGGGCTGCTTACCGCCCCGCACCGGGGCTCGACGTCGAGCAGGCAGTGCAGCCTTCTGCTGACAGCTGTGGGGGCTGGAGGGCGTATGAGGAACGGCGAATAGTAAAGTGAGGTCCTTGCGCGAGCGGGAGGAGAGAGCGCGTTGTTCAACGGATGAGAGGAGAGGCTGCGATTGGAGCGAGTAGACGACGCAAAGCGCGCAGGAAGCCTCTACGAAGGTGACATGTGGGCTTTGCCCCCGCGTTGACGAGCAGCCTCGGCAAGGTCCTGTGACGACGAGAGAGATGAGCTGCAAGGCATTTATCAAGGGCGAGCAGGCAGTCCCGCTCGCGCGTGAGCCCTCGAGTTCCTTAAACGAGGAGCGCAACCAGCATGAGTCTTGTGCGACGCGCGTCGAGCCCGTCAGCAACGCGATGAGTCTGGGGTCCAACGTTGGCGCGGCGGTGACGCCCCTGCTGAGGTCGGTCTCACCATGCTTTCGCCAGCGACGCCGAGAACCGCGGCCGCATTGAGGCGGCCGACTGGCCCATGCTTCGGACTCGCCAGGGCCGGCGACAATGAAGCAGGAAGCAGGGCGAGCGCAGAGTACAAATCGCACGCGCGAGTCCGAGTCGCGCACGAGCGAGGCGCGAGCGAGGAACTGACGACGAATCCCGGCGGGGTCTCTCGGCGTTCAAGCCGGGCCCGCAAATCGAAGCGAGCAAAGAGGCACATGTACAAGCGAGACGAGAACTGAGCCTGGGGGCCCGGGCGGCCTGCATCATGACTCGGAGAGCTGAGCAGGAGAGCAGATTCGCCTCGCCCACTCGGCGCTGGTCGTGACATCGTCGAGCCCGATCATATGCGCACGTTTGACTGGGCTGCGATGGGCGCGAGGCAACGGGATCAAGCTGGATGAGGTCAAAGGGGTCGAGCCCGCGGCACCGGTGGCCTCCACTCAGACCCGACGCACCGCGAGCCGTCACCGTCGATTGGCCCTCCAGCGCTCCAGCCTCCGGAGTTCGCCTTCTCGCCCTCGCAGGGTCGCAGCATCGCTGATTAAAAGCGGCTCAACGCTGCGAAGAGGGCAACTATCTGCGTCGGCCACCCTGATCAGGAGGCGCCTCCCCTTTGGTGACGGTTGCGATGACGGCAAGCGGGCCTCGCTCGCACTCGGTGCCCCTCCTCGATTTGACGGCAGGGCTCCCCCGTTCGATCTCCGAGGTGTGGTCCCGACGTCGACAGCGAGAGCGCCCCGCTCGCGCGTGCGTCGGAGTGCGCGTCCAGAACGTCCAGGCGTCGGTCCTCAGCTCTCCTCTCCGCTCTCCTCTCTCTTCTCCCTCTTCCTCTTCCTCTCCTTCCTCCAGCTCCACCTGCCACAGCACTCCGGACACACCATGGTCCTCTTCACGTCGCTCGCCGCTGCCGCGGCCCTCGCCGGCTCGTCCTACGCCACGCCCCTCTTCCGTCGTCAGGGCGGTAGCTCGGGTCTCCCCGCCAACGCCACCATCCCGGAGGGGAGCGGCGACAACGTCACGTACACGCCGGTGCCCAGCTCGCAGAACGGGTCGAGCTACCTCAACGCGACCGTCGAGTCGGTCCCGCTCGGCGTCAACGCCTCGGGCTGGAACGTGTCGTACACCAACAGCAGCGAGCCGTATGAGAATGCGCACATCTTCATCGGTAACCCGACCAAGAACGGCACCAACACCTCGATGGCCTGGCCGGGCCAGCCTGCCGGCGGTCTCCTCCAGTACAAGCCGACGTACACGGTCGAGTCGAACTTTGACTTCCAATCGCTCAACCTCGCGCTGAACCAGGAGCTCATCGAGCTCGACCTGTTCCACAATGGCCTCGCGCGCTTCTCGGTTGAGGACTTCGAGGCAGCGGGCTTGACGGCCGACGACCGCGCCCTCATCGAGCACATGGCCAACCAGGAGATCGGTCACGCTGTCGCCATCACGAACGTGCGTGAATCTTCTCTGTGGCACGCTGACAACGGCAGAGCCCCCGCCGGAGGCTGGCGTGCTGCCGTCTCGCGCCGGCCTCGTCTGGACGGCACGCTGACCTCCCTTCTCCCTTTCCCCCTTCCCCCACAGATGCTCGGCGTCGACCGCGCCGCCAAGCAATGCTTGTACCAGTACCCGTTCTCGACTGTGCAGCAGTTCATCCTCTTCTGCCAGCTCCTCACGCGCTGGGGCGAGGCCGGCGTCTACGGTTTCCTCGGTCAGCTTGACTCGAGGCCCGCGGCGCAGATCCTCCTCCAGTCCATCACGACCGAGGCTCGCCAGCAGCTCGTGTTCCGTCAGTTCCAGGTGCGTTGCTCACGGCCGCCTGCTGCACCGCGGGACCATTTAGCCTTGCCCGGTGGCTGTCTGGCCTTGCTGACCTTCCGCCTTACACGTCATGCACACAGGGACTCCCTGCGATGCCAGAATTCTTCGAGACTGGACTGCCGCAGGCCTACGCGTGGACCCTCCTGTCGCCGGTGCGTGTCCTCCTAGCTTCTGGGGGGGTCTCGGAAGCTTTCAAGGGGCCCCAGCAGTTCCAACGCTTCCGACGCTGACTTTGACCTCCCTTCCCTCTACAGTACATCAAGAGCTGCCCGCCCAACAACCCGCGCATCGAGTTCACGCGCTTCCCGCTCCTCAAGTGCGTTCGGCTGCGGTGCCGTGTTGAGAAGGTCGGCGCTGACTCCTCCTCCCTCTTCCGTCCGCTTCCCCGCTCCTCCCCTTTGCGCCTTTCCTCCCTCTCCTTGCCCTCTTCGCCGCCGTCGTCTGTTTCCGCTGTCATCTCGCGCCGCCGGCCGCAGCATTACCAACCAGCCGTACGCGCTCGATGGCCAGCCTGGCATCAACTCGAACTACACGCTCACCGAGGGCGCCGGCCGCGTCGTCAACGTCGAGTGGGAGCCTCTCGGCAAGAACGTGTCGTACGACAACAGCTACAAGACGTCGTCGCTCGCGGGCGAGCCCAAGTACATGGCCTTCATCTCGCAGCTCAACGTCACCTACGCGCCCCTCATGAACAGTGCGCCCGTCTGCCGTCCCTTTACACTGCGCAGCACCGACTGACGCTTGTCTGCGAATGTTCTAGTCACGAACAACTCGGCGTCGGCCATCGTCCCCAACGGCACCGTCTACCCGCCTCAGCCCCAGGTCGTCAACTCGGTCTTCATTTCGCTCGTCGACGAACAGGTGCCGCTTACGCCCTACAATCTGACGCTCATCAACAACCACACGGTCGCCGTCGGCCTGTACCAGGCCTCGTGAGCAGGTGGGTCGTCAAACTGCCGCACGCTCCCTTGACTTGAACCCTCGCATGCCTTTCCACCATTCTTTCCCTCTCCTCTAGTCTCTCTCTCCATCCTCTCTCTCCCTGTACCTAGCTCCCCACGTTCTCTCCTGCGTTGCGCTCCCACGAAGGACGCCTACTTTCACCCGCG
The DNA here is from genome assembly GCA_006352295.1 of Rhodotorula diobovata. Classification (NCBI taxonomy): domain Eukaryota; kingdom Fungi; phylum Basidiomycota; class Microbotryomycetes; order Sporidiobolales; family Sporidiobolaceae; genus Rhodotorula; species Rhodotorula diobovata. The sequence goes on along the minus strand of SOZI01000020.1, from coordinate 3,708 downwards.
CATAAGAAACTCCGCTTGCCTTCTCTCGCCCTTCCATTGCCGGTCCGCGAGGGGCTAGGAGGAAGAGAAGTCTGATTACGGCCCCTGGAGTCGCATCGCGCATCGACAGGCAACAGCAGCGAAGGTGTGCACATGCCCGAATAAGCGCTGGGGACAGCCCCCGGGTGGTCTTGGGAGACGTTCGACAAACGCGGAGCGGTTCGCTGTGTGCAATGCCGACAGCCCGCCCATTGACTGCTTGAAAGCGAACAGACTGGTTCGCAAAGATGAAGGAGAGACGGCACCAGTCAAGCACAGAGCTGCAGTTGACGTCTGACTGGCAGTCGGAGCTGGCCGCTCCCCTCCCTCGGCGTCTGCAGTCGTTGCTCCTGACCGACCTGGTCCTGCCGCACAGCAGCGTGCTACAACACACACACTGCTCGCCTACCTCGCTCACATCCTCCCGCCCTCGCTTCGTCGGGGCCATCGACATCTCCCCCACATCACCATGCCGACCCCTCCCACCCCCTCGGCGTCCATCTTGAAGGTCCGCGAGCTGCTGGGCGGTGATCCTACAGGAGGACAGTCCGCGACTGGAGGTGCGCTGTGCTTCTCTCTCGCACGCCCAGCGCCGCAGCGCTGACCGGGTTTTGCCTTCCCCGCCTCTCCCGCTGACAAAGGCTGGGACCAGGCGTGGAGGGCCAACGCGACGCCTTGGGACGCTGGAGACGTGCAGCCTGCGTTCCGTGAGCTGCTAGACGAGCGCTGGGCAGATGTCGGCATCCCGCTCGAGAGCCTCAAGGACGGCAAGGCGCTCGTCGCGGGGTGCGGGCGAGGCTGCGATGCGGCCTTCATCGCTGCGCATGGGCTCGACACGCTCGGCATCGACTTGAGCCCCACTGCCATCGAGGTCGCGCGCAGTCACCTGGCGCAGCAGTCGAACGCCCCGCAGAACATCACCTTTGAGCCCGCCGACTTCTTCTCCTTCCCTCTCCCCGACAACGAGCCCTTCTCGCTCGCATTTGACTACACCTTCTTCTGCGCCCTTCCGCCGAACTGGCGCTCCAAGTGGGGCAGGCGGTATGGTGAGGTGGTGCGTCCAGGTGGCCTGCTCGTCGCCCTGGCATTCCCGCTCGGTGCGTGAAGCCCAGCCTCTTTCTGCCAGTGGGGGCTCGTGACATGGATACTGCTGACTCGATGCTCTTTCACATCTGTGCAGACGGCAGCAGGGAAGGAGGCCCGCCGTACTCTGTGTCGGAGGAAGCGTACGATGCCGCACTTGGGGACACGTTCGAGTGCGTCTGGTCCTTCCTCTCTGTGTTGCTCATTCTTGCTGATGGCACCGCCCATTGCGCCTTGCATGCTGGTTGTACAGGAAGATCTATTCGCGCCACCCGGACAAGATGGCCAAGGAGCGAGAGTATGGCAGGGATAAGATGCTTGTGTACCGTCGCAGGTAGATCTGCATGTCAGGCACAACAATATGACTCTTGGTTCTTGCAGTGTGGTGCCTACCTGTGAGGTTCTCACAGGTGTTAGCATGAGGGGAGGGGTCTTGAATGCCAGTTTGATGCCACGGTTTGACAGTGACGGTGGTGGACCAATCTGCTTGCTCTGGAGGATGCTGCAGCGGACGGCGCCGCTGCTCCCAAGGGGAGGCGCGGGAGGAGTGGAGGACAGAGGACTTAGCAGGGTCGGACGCGCGTGGCAGGCTCGCGGCCGGCGCGCCCGAGTCACCTGTTCTCCTCCAGCTCACACACTGAGGAGAACAGCCCGCAACCCACACGGTTTCGTCCTTTCAACCCCTCAGTCCGAGCAAGTGTTTTGGTTCGCCATCTCCCGGCGGCGCTCGGTTCTACTCGGCGTCCGCACGCTCACTCGGACCTTCTGTTGCTAAGTCCTCTTCCTCGCTTCCTTTTTCTCTTGAACCTCGCTGATGCACTCTCATACCACTGCCACCACACTCACAGGCTGTGAATGATCGTTGCCGACAAGGGGTCTCGGGTTTTGGTCGCGGTGGAGGAGACTCAGTCGCTGTAGCTCCCCCCCTCTCCTCTTCTTCTCTTCAGTCATCCCCCTTCGCCTGGCTCGGCATTCTCCCCTCTGGATTCCAATGTTGAATCACTGTTACTCGGTGCCCTCCGACCCTTGAGATCGGCTCCGCTCCTCCCTCACGTCTCCTCATCCTCGTCTTTGCCCTCCACCTTGACTCCCTCCCCTCGCCCTTGCTGTAGGCCGGCCCTGGCCCTTGTGCTTGACCACCGTGTCCCAGCAGCAGTGGCGCGCGTTCACACGTACTGTTTAGCTTCCTCCTCAGCTCGCTCGTGTCTGCTTGCATGCTTTGAGAACAGGCTCGTAAGAATTGTGGCTGTTGTCTAGGCAAGGACTTGGGCGAGGGACGAGGCAAAGGAGTGACGAGGGAACGAAGCGAGTCGAAGTTGAGAAGGTTGGTCTACTGTAGAGAGAGAGAGCGAAGAGGGCGACGAGTTCTTATAGGGAGGGAACGAGGAGGAGGTGTAAGCAAGCTCGGAATGACGAGAGTGGCGAGGAGTGACAAAGAGATGGGAGGAGTCCGAGAGGGGGGATGCGAGGGAGTGGCAAAAGAAAGGGGCGAAAGGTGACTAAGGCCCGTGCACTCCTCCGAGTCCTGCTCCTCCTGCTCCGTCTGCTCAGCCGAAGCGCTCTTCAGCCGATAGTGGCATCTTGCTCTGTCCAGCCATCCCTAGTGCGTTCCTGCCCAGGGAGACAAAGAGGAATTGGCCGCCAAGCCTGCCGTTTGTGGTGCTCGTGCTACGTCCCTTGGCTCTCTGAGGAGTTGCGCTTCCTTGCAGTGCGCTTATAGACGGCAAAGGAGCTCCCCGTTGGCTCTCCATTGCCGCCTGAGGGCTGAGCAAGCGGCTTTTGAGCAGTCCGGGAGGAGAGAGCGGCAACAAGCGAGAGCAAGCCAGACAAGTGACAGACCGCCCGGCCAGGCTGCCTGCATGCTCACAAAAGCCTCTACAAGGCACAGGGCAGCCTGGCACATCCGCCAGACGCCGAGGAGAGCTGCATGGGGAGCAGCAAAGGGGACCGGCGGCGGTGACTTCCTCTCACATTCACCCTGCGCGATTGGGGAAGAGTCTTAGTCGATTTAGCAGAGTATGCTGCTTCAAGGGAGCCTACTCCACAAGCGCTACAAGCAGAATTGAGCGAGATACAGGGGCATGAGCAAGAGCTTGTGTGTATGCGCGCGCCGTCTGCCAGGAGGTCGTGCAAGCAGCTGGCATGAAGCAGGCACGGGTCCATGCTGCTGTCATCCATCATGCAAGGGCAGTAGCACGCAAGGAGGGAGCAGCGCAGACTCCAGCAATGAGGCAGCCAACTTATGCTGGGGTCAGGCCAGAGAGGGGCTGGAAGGTCCGGCAGCTGAATCCCTGTTCTCCTCCTGGCCGCACTCTTTCCTGATTCCCTCCTGCTGGCCTTACCGGAGGCAGGTGCAAGTTGGCACATGCATGGAGGCACATTACATGCAGCGGAATCTGCGCTTACAAGCGGGTGCGAGCCAAGCTCGCCCGCAGAGAGGGGCCAGCATTGGAAACAGCTGGATGCCTGTTTGATTCCCTCCTGCTGGCCTTGCCGGAGGCAGGTGCAAGTTGGCACATGCAGGGAGGCACATTACATGCAGCAGAATCTGCGCTAACAAGCGGGTGCAAGCCAAGCTCGCCCGCAGAGAGGGGCCAGCATTGGAAA